>JANKKB010030148.1:0-51458 GCA_026225775.1 Bursera palmeri
ATTAACAATCATGGGCCATTAGAATTTTTTTAAGAATTCTCAATACTACCAGCACTTCATAGCTCGGGTGAAAGGGTTTTCATCTCTAAAAAATATAATACTGATTAGGTCCAGGCTAAAACTTTTCGGACGTGGGAAACCAAAAATACTGTAATCAGATCAGAATATTACAGATAATCATCACGAAGAAAACTAATGAGGAGGTGCACTTGTAACCCAGAATTGTAAACCGGTTATTCTAGCTCATTTTTGAGTCAACCACTCATTATGCCCATAATTGGATATGGGATATTTTTTGGCCTACAATACTATTCTTTCTAACATAGTATTGTTATTGTTTACTTAATCTCTATCCATTTAACATAGAAACTAGAGGGATTAACCAAATTATGGGGTTTGTTTTAATTTTTAGTTTTTTTTTTTAATTATCTAAGTAAATTTAAATTGTTGACAAAAATATTATTTGATATATGATATTAAATCACGGATAAGTATGTTTTTGACAAATTTAAGGTGTTGCGTTTATCAAATTGATATATGAAATGCTTATAAAGTCATAATGTTTGAAAAATAAGAAATATGTTAACTCATTAACTCTAAGTTGGGTCGAGACAATTAAAAAAACAAAATAATGGTGATTAAATTTAAAATTCCGATAGAATTTAGTTATTTTGACACATTATTCTTAATATTTATATATGAATAATTTTATATCTAAAATCAAATTGTACAAATCTAATTTACACAACCTAATATGATAAAAAAATTATTAAATAAGTAATTACTATTTTATTTATTTAAAAATTTTATTTTATCTTTCGTTTTTAGGCACAGAATGAATTCATTACTCCAACAAACTTGATAAATTAATTTTTCATCAACTTTAATTATATTAAATTAGAATCAATAAGTGTTGGAATTACTCACTTATAAACTATAAAAGAGATCATACGTGGCACGCGATGACGAATCGAGCATGCTTGAATCGCAACCCAAGTACGCATGCCATCCAAACCCCGCCGTTTCGTCAAAAGTTGAAATCCAAACGGCGGGAAATACCTGTCACGTGGCAACATCAGAGCCCACCTCCTTAGTCCCCTTCACTTGGGCTTTCCTTTTCACTTTCAGCAGAGCATGATTCGTGAATCAATAAAGCTCACCACCACCCCACTGACTGTGCGCGGGCCCTCATTAGCTGGACGATAAAGCCAAACATGTCATTCTTCTCTCTCTTTCGCTTTCTTTTCCCAACTTTTTTATTACTCGTAACTCAAAGCTCCATCCACTTTCACCATTATTATGATTTGTTATTTTCCCTTCATTTCATCAACAGAGTCAACACTGTTAGGTATATTCCCAACTTTATTCTCTTTAATTGAATGTCACCAGTCATTATACATTTCAATTTTTTAATTACAGTTTCTCACTTCAGAAGCAAGTGAAAGAGAATGTACTGACAGAGACATTTATTTTATCTAATTTTTTAGTTTAAAGTTTTAAACAGGTTTTAACAATGGCTGGCCCGCAGATTTTACGATGAGTTACGGCGGTTTCGGCGCGTTGTTTGGTGGAGTTTCAAAGCAATGAGAGAAAATGTCTCTGTTCGGTAAAGACGTTGATTCAGCATTCGAGAGTGCAGGAGCCAAAGCGTATCCTAATGATTTTGATTTGATTTCAGTATATATTTTTTCAGAATTTAGCTTTTAACATTCTGTCTAATCACTGAAGATTAGGTAATGAATAGTGTTTTCGTACAATCGTTTTGTCTTGATTTAATTGAATTTAATGTATTAGGTTTTGTGTCAGCTGCTACTTAACTAATTAAATTGCTGATTTTAGTGGTTTTTATCATGATTTCTCTTTTTTTTATCCTTAGCTTGATTAATATAAAGTGGCTTGGAAATCTGGTGCGTTGAGAACCTGCGGTTGGTGCCTGTTCCCAGGTCTTCACAAGGAAAATTCTATACTGGAAGTGCTTATGTTGTTCTCAATGTACGTTGTGAGAGTTCAATAATTTACTGCCTGAGTAATGAGCCTCGAATTGAATGTAGCGTAGAAAGTTAGTTAGGTTTTATTTGGTATTTGGAAATGTTAGAATTTCTCTGGAAAATTCAGTTACTACATCTTTATGTTTAAGTTTATCTCACTTGTGTGTGGTTCATCTGGAACAGACTGTTTTGGTGAAAAATGGGCCTCCACAGCATGACATACATTATTGGCTGGGAAATGAGGCCAACAAGGTAGTTTATGAAATTATGATCTTTGCCAGTTGTGTGATTTTAGTCTTCGAGATTCATCTTGGATGAAATTTGGTTAATGGGTTTGATAGTAGATATAATATCTCATTCGTTTCAGACTGTGTTTGAGGTCACTTATTGTATTGGCAGGTGGATTCAGCCTTGGCATCAGATAAAGCACTTGAATTAGATGCAGCTCTTGGTTCCTGTGCTGTGCAATATAGGGAAGTTCAAGGCCAAGAAACAGAAAAGTTCTTGTCATACTTCAAACCTTGTATTATACCCATTGAAGGAGTACATTCCTGGCAATCAGGACAATTAATTGGTGAAACATACAAAATCAGCTTGTTAACATGCAGGGGAGACCATGTCGTTCATGTTAAAGAAGTAAGCTATATTTTAAGCTAGAGAGATGACTTGATATTAGTTAAACCAAACTAAGATAGCTGCTTTGCATGAACAAAAATACGAAGCTGTTAGCAAACCTGTGACTTGAGAAAATCTCATGGTTTTCTCATTGAACAAAAATCCAATGAGTCATGTTTTATGTTATTGTTTTAACAATCCTATCAAAACAAATAAAATTGTACCATGGTTGAATAGCTAATTAGCCATATGTTTCTGTGTATCTGCATGGTGTATGTTGTATCAGGTGCCTTTTTCTCGGTCCTCCTTGAACCACAGTGATGTATTCATACTTGACACTGCATCAAAAATTTTCCTCTTCAGTGGTTGTAATTCCAGCATGCAAGAAAGAGCTAAAGCTTTGGAGGTTGTTAAGTATGTTAAAGAGTCTAAGCATGGTGGAAAGTGTGAGGTGGCAACTATAGGTTGGAGTCTTTCTATTCCCACATTTTTCTCAACTAAAAGATACTATCTTTCTTAATTGTTCCCTTTACTACAGAGGATGGGAAATTTGTCGGTGATGCTGACGTTGGTGAATTCTGGAGTTTATTTGGTGGTTATGCTCCCATTCCGCGGGACCCGCCTTCAGATGTTCAGCAAAAACCTGATACTTCATCCACAGCATTATTCTGGTGAGCCTTTTACCTTGATATTTGGATACATCTATCCAAACTTGAACTTGTTTTTGTTCATCAGAACAGTGAAGCCAGCACATTAGCAATGAAAAGTACTAATAAATTGCTTATGGCTGGGATGGGAGCAATTAAGCTGCATATTCTATATGTAAATGAAAATATGTATTAAATAACTGGTCTTCCCAATTCGTAAATGGATTTTCGTTAGCTCATTAACTTGTCTAAGATCCTCATCAACTCGATCATCTGGTTCTTTTCAGATTTTTTATGATGCCACATTGTGTTATTTCTTGATTTCAATAGGACTCCTGATAAGCAATATTTCTATATACTATTATCTTGAAACTAATCTTAATCCAGAGCTCTTGTTAAGTAACCACTTGACCTAAAACCTTAATTTAATAGGTGAGAATCCAACGTAGTATCTAAGCTCTGACATTCCTATTTGTTCTAGATGTCATAACATTTCCCTTTAGTGATGCTTTAAGAACATTTTATCGACAGGATTACTCTTCAGGGAAAATTTTGTCAAATTGGAGCAAATTCATTCAACAAAGACATGCTTGAAAATGATAAGTGCTATGTGTTGGACTGTGGAACTGAAGTTTTTGTTTGGATGGGAAGAAGTACCTCACTAACAGAACGAAGGACATCAATAGCAGCTTCAGAAGTAAGAACTTTCTCTCTTCCTACCACAACATGTTCATGGACATGCTAAAGCTTTTAAGCGCTTTTAAAAGATAGACTTTTCAACATACTGTATTCTGTCTTATAGTGTTATTTCTATTTATTAAAGCTAAACACGGTATTTACTACCTTTTGAATCACTGGAATTACTGTATAAAAAATTATATACCTGAAGAATCACAAAAATAGAAGTATGAGGTTACTGGCCAGGGGAGGGAAGTCCGTTGAATGTTTGTAGAATGCATCATATTCATGGAGGTATATGTGGATTGACGAATGTGATTGCTGTTACATGCATTCTCAAGGTTGAGATTCCTGACCTAATAACTCTCTTACTCTTTCACAGGAATTTATCAGAAATCAGGGCAGGTCAATGGGAACTCATTTAACTTTTTTAACCGAAGGACTAGAAACAGCTGTTTTCAGATCTTACTTTGATAGTTGGCCTCAAACAGAAAAGCCCAAGCTTTATGATGAAGGTCGAGAAAAAGTAGCAGGTTGTGTATCTACCCGTCAAACTTGTTAAAGAAAAGAATTGCATCTTTATTAGTTGTAGACATTGCACTCATTTTTTTTTTTTTTTCCTTCTTCCAGCAATATTCAGGCAACAAGGTTATGAAGTTGAGGAACTTCCTGAAGAAGACTTTCAGCCTTATATAAATTGCAGAGGCATACTGAAAGTAGCTTCTAACTCTTTTTTCAGTTTTAGCCCACCTTTCCGGGTTAAGAAATGAGCCAATCACTTTTGTGGACGCAATGAGTTTCAGGTTTGGCTCGTAAATGGTGATGAATTGTCCCTTCTTCCAGCTCAAGAACAGACCAAGCTTTTCAGTGGGGATTGCTATATTATGCAGTATACTTACCCTGTCAATGAAAGGGATGAGAATTTGTTTTATGCATGGCTTGGTCGTGGAAGTGCAATGGTAAGCACAGCACATAAGTAATGAAGAACATGTTTTTGTTGTATCCAAATTTTTAGTTGTGTCAATTAAGATGCTTATCAATTATCGTAAATTATGGGTTCGGATAAAGCATGGTTTTGAAATTTTTGATCTGCAAATTTTATTAGAGATGCTCCTTAATCAAGGCATGGTACGTCAATAAATGTGGAACATTATGGTTGAATTCTGTATCTGTTTTTTTTCTTATACCCCTCTCCTAGAAATTTGTACTTTAGAAATGCTCAGAGTTTATGAATTATCCACGTATAAGGATAATGTGTGACCCAGTCAGATTAGGCCCAGTCCAGGGGTCTGCCTCATCGGGCTGGTAATCCTCGATTTTCTGGGGATTGAGCCCAGGGCCAGGGTTCCTCTGAAGTCCTCCCTGTTTTACATTGATTATAGAAATGCTCCAATCTCTTTGATACCGGAACCCTCAAAAAGAGAAATGAAACGAAGGATAAAGAACAATATTGTCTCCTAATTTATTACTAAGGATGATTGCATTGAATCAAACCGAAGTACAGCTTGCCGTATATTCTCCGCTGGAATATATGGCTGTTAAGCATAGTTCTTTATCTATGTATGTGCAAATTAAAAGCACTTAATTTCTTGTGTCATCCACGTTCTCTCTCAGATGTATTCAATTCAGTAGTTTAGTTCTCTTTATATCCTTAATGAACTTTTAGTTCATAGTTGTCTCATTCTTGTTTGTTGTCTTATCATTTTGCAGGAAGATAGAGTTGATGCCATCTCACATATGAGTACCATCATTGATTCAAGTAGAGGAGAACCAGCCATGGTACATAATCATTTACATAGTTTATTGAAACCCTTCAAAATAATCAAGTTAATTATAACATTTACATTATTGACTTGCACTTGTTGCATTGCACAAATGAATGATCTTTTAATGTTATAATTCATATGACAAATGTATCTCATGTGCCTTTGATTTCAGGCTCAAGTCACCCAGGATATGGAACCATTTCAGTTTTTCTTCATCTTCCAAACATTAATTGTTTTTAAGGTTTGTACACTAAAGTTCTTTTCGTATTTTTTTAAAATTCAGTATCCTGGGCTTTTTTTATTGTAAGTAAAAATACTAAGAAATGTAAGTCATGCATTAGTCTTTTGCCTTTTCTTGTAGGGAGGTTTAAGTACAGGTTACAAACAGTCTATAGTAGCAAAAGGTATTGCGGATGAAACCTACAATGAAAAACAGGTAGCTCTCTTTCGAGTACAAGGCACAAGTCCAAACAGCATGCAAGCCATCCAAGTGGATCTAGTAAGTTTAAGTCAGGGAACCTTCTGAAGCAATAGCTTTTTCTCTTTCATGTGTATGTGTGTTGTGCTTTTTGACATTCTTTTGGGCTATGATCCTGTTTCATAGTTAAGAGATTAATTAGTTTGTTGTCTCATGTTTATTTGTTGTCAAACCAATGTCAGTCCTGACAAAAGTTTCAAAGCTAACAATAGCTGATTGATGGTAAGAGAAGTTTGTTGTGCTGTCAGGACAATTGAGTTCTATGGATAAAATCTTCCAATCAGCTTGGATTTGCCCCGAACATATACTAAGTTGACTTCCTGCATATAGGTTGTCTAGAGAGGATCAGTGAAGTCCATAATATGTCAAATCTCATACAAATAGTTTATCCTGTGTTCACTTTTGGTCTGTGTAGCTGATGCATAATTGAAACATGATCTGTTTGAGTTTACTTTTTCCTGTTTGTTAACATGATTTTGTTCCCCATCTGTAAGAGCAAGAGATCAGATCAATAAAGTACTAGAGGTGAATTAAGTTTCATGAGCTCTTGACTTCGGTCTTGTCATCATTTCTTTTTAAAGGATATTGAGTTAGTTGAGTAATAAGCATGAAGTAATGCTAAATGCTCTCTTTAAAAGGTTGGGTAAACGGAACTTGTGCAATTCCTTCTCTGTTACCTTAATGACTTAATATCTCCAAGGAGATGCCTTCTTTTGTTTCTGTTGATTCAGTATGAAGATGACGTATAACTCTCTAGTATTCATCCGATTACTTTTGAGAACATTGTTGCAGGCTTCAAGCTCCCTGAATTCTTCTTATTGTTACATCCTGCAAACTGGAGCATCTGTCTTCACTTGGATTGGAAATCTGTCATCTTCTCGAGACCATGATCTCCTTGACAGAATTGTTGAATTGATTAATGTATGTATGGTACTCTCAGAACGTGAATCCTAATATAAGTAAAACTATATTCAGTGTATCCAGCCACTTAATCAATGGATCCAGTTGTTGATGTTCAAATGAAGTACTAAAACTTCTAAAGGGGACTAAATGACAATGCTAATCAAATTTTATCTCTCTTGGTGCTTTTTGCAGCCAACATGGCAACCCATATCAGTGAGGGAAGGAAGTGAACCAGATAGTTTCTGGAATGCACTTGGTGGAAAGGGAGATTATCCAAGGGAAAAGGAGATAAGAGGATGTATAGAAGATCCACATTTGTTTACATGTAACTTTACTGAAGGTAAGCAAAATATCCTTTCCTTTTGAATTGCTTCTCTCAAAGGTGATGTGGTTCTGCCTTGATCAGAAATATCCCAGCTATAAATATGGCTGCAAATCATGTCTAATTCCGGATTATGGTTCTTTTGCATCTTGGATCGTTCTCCCTTTTCAGGTGATCTCAAGGTACATTTCATGTGCAAATTTATATGCATGTGCAGCTTGAAAGTTGATTCACCTCTAGAGTTTATTACACTTTCTGCATACAGCTATTTGAACATGATATCATTATGAATCTGGCCATAATAAATCAAACTGTCAACTTAACTCGTCCTTGGTGAAAAGGACATCAGACTCATGATATAAAATTTCAGTTGATAGCTGAGGACATTAACGTTCTGTAGTGGATTAGTTTACATTGACAAGGAGAGTGAAAACTAAAGAAATGCCTTGTTGTTTCCACTCCACATTCTTTATATGTTTGCACTCTACTGAATGTACTACTCATTTTGATTATTAAACTCCAGAGAAAGAAAAAATGTTCAATGGGAAATTTTTTCTCTATTTATCAATCCATTCATTTTCTTGTGTTATGCTGCTAGACTTGAATATTTTTTACATTTTTTCTGATTGAGTAACCTAGATTCTGAACTCTGAAGGCCTCTTAAGTGAATTTATCTTTTGTGTGGCCAAACTTTCAGGTGAAAGAGATATACAACTTCACACAGGATGATTTAACAACTGAAGATGTCTTAGTTCTGGATTGCCACACGGAAATATATGTTTGGATTGGATGCCTTTCCAGTGTTAAATCAAAACAACAGGCTCTTGGTCTTGGCTTGGTAATTATATTTTTCAACTCACTTAAGTTCATCATCTTCAAGGTGAAATTCTTTTGATTGGTTCATTTGATGGTTTATGGGGCTTTGACTTGTTTCTATGGTTATATATGTTTATCTGGTTCCTCGGAATAATCTCGTGTGTATGCTTGCTATGTACTTGGTTGATCTATATGGTCTGCAAGTTTCAGTGGTCCATAAGACATCAATCTTACATTTATGCTTTATATAGGTTCAAAGCTCTAGGCAGCATCCAACCGATCTGGTGATGCTTTTGTATCCAAATATATAGGAACTAGTACATAATGGAAAGCACCAATATCTTGAGATGCAAATTCATGAATGGCCTATTATTGTGCTTAAAGACCCCTATTTGCTGATGCTTTCTGTATCGAAATATAGAAAGCATATAAAATTGAAAGCACCAATATCTTGAGATGTAAAATTCATGAATGCCCTATTATTGTGCATATTTGATGTCACCTCCACTTATGCTTTGTTTTTCTTGTACTCGTTACTGGCAGAAATTCCTAGAGACAGACATACTGGTTGAAGGACTATCTCTAGAGACTCCTATATATGTAGTCTCAGAAGGGCATGAGCCACCACATTTCACTCGCTTCTTCACATGGGATCCCTCAAAGGCAAAAGTGAGTAGATCATCTTCCATCCTAAATAAGTTAAGACTTCATAACTATGCAACAACTGTACATGGACAGTCCTAGTCCATATAGCATGAATATGTAACGATATTGTTTACTGGAAATTACCTTATGTCATTTGTAGTGCCATCAGATTTAGTTTATGATTTTAACCGAGTTGCTGATTTTAGATGCTTGGGAACTCATTTGAGCGGAAGCTTGCTATTTTGAAGGGAAGAACACCAAGTATAGAAGTAAGTGAATTTCCTTAACTATGTTGTGTTTGAGCTACGTTGTGCTGAACTTTTTTCTTTTTCTTTTTTTTAACCAACACTGGCCTCTGTCACTTTGCCATCTTATAGTTAATAAATGTGGCATTCTTTCTAAATTACTTGGTAAAGGAACCTGGTCTCTAGTGCATGATATCCGTTGGCTGACATGCAATGCACTGATGGAGCACTTGCATAGTTGTATATCATTTGTGTGATACCATTTGATTAATGTATTGGTTGAGGCCGTAATGTTCTGGTGATAGTTACCATGTTTATGATACCATTTGATTGATGTATTTTACATAAGCTTTGTGAAAGTGATTGTTCAGGCACCAGTAAGGAGCTCATGGAAAGCTTACTCCAGGGAGACTACCCCAGATGGTTTGAGAAGCAAATCTGTCAGTTCAAATGGTTTGCAAAGAAGTGGGAGTCCAGCATTCTGCCTATCGGGTTCAAAACTCAACTCTCCAAATAGTTATAGAGCATCCAGTGAAACTCCAGTAGCCAGGAAGCTCTTTTCAGGATCAACTCCTACTCAAGGTAGCTGTGGCTCTGATAATAAAGCATCCTTTTATTTGTTAATCCGTAAGTTTTTTGTTGGAAATGTATCATTGTTACTGCAGGTTCTCCGACAACAGAGGCAAGCATTAATCCAGAGAATGCTGAATTAATTCAAGTTAATGGAAGTAAGGCTGAGTTCAACTCATTAACTTTTTCTTATGAAGAATTGAGGGTGAATTCAAAGGACCCCGCAACAGATATAGATGTGACTAAAAGAGAGGTATCATCTATTGCTTTTTTCTCATAAGTATTGACTTTATCTAGAATTCAAAAATCTTCAACATCTTGTGCTATTGCTAATATTAGTCTTCAGTTCAATTTGGTAACTAGTAAGATCGTGCACTTTGTGTTTGCATTTAGGCATATTTATCGGCGGAAGAGTTTGAAGAGAAATTTGGAATGACAAAACGCGCCTTCTACAATCTTCCGAAATGGAGACAGAACAAGCTCAAGTTATCTCTTAATCTTTTTTAAGGCATGTTAGCTTGAGATTGGAGGCAGATGAATATCTCGACCAAAGATATCTATCTCATGTAGGATAACCGTGATCGTCTGGTTTACGCAGCAGTCTCTTTTCTTAATCTGTTCCATGTTCAGAGCGTAGTCACTATTATTACTAGAGCATACTTAGAAGTGTTGTTCAGTGCATTGTTGTTTGACTGGACTCTTCTTTAGTATTGAGTACTGATTAATTTCCTCAACAAAAATTGCTAGTCGAAAGTTTTGGTATGACAATAGACGAGTTTGACTAAGATTAATTCTATGGTTGGTCATCCAAATGTTTGAATAACGAGTGTCAGGAATCAAAATAAAATTGCCCCAAGCTTAATGGAGTGTCATTATGTCAAACCCTCAAAGGTACGTAACACTGGGATGGAGTGTAATTAAATCGGTGGTGTCCGTATCAGGTGTCCATATCTAAAATGCTAATCTCTATTGATGAAGTGTAACCCGAATTTCTAAGTAACACTACAGTTTTGTTTAAATAATATATAATTTTTAACACAAAGTTGATACGTGTAATCAATGATGTTCATTAAGAGGAGATGCCGCTTCGTGGACTCTTAAACAATAATTAATTAACGAGTAAATCCTAATTTTTCCTCTCATTTTCAGAAAACATATTATCTACCTACTACATTACGAAAGTCCAACCCAGGCTTGAAGAAGAATTAAAGCCTGCAAGCAAACTAAAAAACGGTCAAAGAAGGGCAGGCGGACCCTTCTTATATGATCCCCACCAATGACGCCACGTGTCATATAAGGTTGGTTGAATGAATATGAAACTCTACCCATCTCCGTTCACAAATTCTCAAAAACAGCTACGTCTACAATGTGGATAAATTAAATCAAAAGAATCTCCAAAAAAAGGACCTTCTTCTCAAAGCGTATACTGAGGGAATAACAATAACACTTTCCCATGTTATCGACTTTACTCAAATTTCACGCAATTCAGTAACTTATTATTTTCTCTTCAATAATCACTTGAACCTCCCAGCTCCCGACGGCGATGGAGACTTATAGTCGCCGGCGAGTGCCCCACACTTTCGTTGTATTTTTCATGTATCTCATCATTTCCTCCCAGTCCGTCGAGTTTAATAGTTTTAACAAACGTCACAAAATCGACGGACCCATCAAAACCATCGTCGTGCTCGTCATGGAAAACCGCTCCTTTGATCACGTCCTCGGGTGGCTCAAATCCACCAGACCCGAAATCGACGGACTTACGGGGAAAGAGTCAAACAGGGTCAACGTCTCCGATCCCAAATCTACAGAAGTCTTCGTTTCCGACGACGCTCTCTTTGTCGACTCTGACCCGGGCCACTCGTTCCAGGCGATTCGAGAGCAGATATTTGGGTCGAATATCACCTTCCCCGACAGGGCTCCGATGAACGGATTCGCGCAGCAAGCGGAGAGCATGGCTCCTGGAA
The DNA here is from genome assembly GCA_026225775.1 of Bursera palmeri. Lineage (NCBI taxonomy): Eukaryota > Viridiplantae > Streptophyta > Magnoliopsida > Sapindales > Burseraceae > Bursera > Bursera palmeri. The sequence goes on from JANKKB010030148.1 coordinate 11,638, forward strand.
TGGCGAAAACCGTCATGAGCGGGTTCAAACCGAGTGTTATACCTGTTTACACTGAGTTAGCGAACGAGTTCGGTGTATTCGACCGATGGTTCGCGTCGGTTCCTACGTCAACTCAGCCGAACCGGTTCTACGTTCACTCGGCCACGTCCCATGGTGCCAGCAGCAACGTGCGGAAGGACCTTATCCACGGATTCCCGCAAAAGACCATTTTCGACTCGCTTGACGAAAACGACCTCACTTTTGGAATTTATTACCAGAACATCCCCGCTACGCTGTTCTACAAATCGTTGCGGAAATTGAAGCACGTGACGAAATTCCACAATTACGCGATGAAGTTCAAGCTGCACGCGAAGCTTGGGAAGCTGCCGAACTACGTGGTGGTGGAGCAACGGTATTTCGACATTGACTTGTTCCCGGCGAACGACGATCACCCGTCGCATGACGTGGCGGAAGGTCAGAGGTTCGTGAAGGAGGTGTACGAGATACTGAGGAGCAGCCCGCAGTGGAACGAAATGGCTCTGTTGATCACGTACGATGAGCACGGTGGGTTTTATGATCACGTGCCGACTCCGGTTTCGAACGTGCCTAACCCCGATGGCATTATCGGGCCTGACCCGTTTTACTTTCGGTTTGACCGGTTGGGTGTTCGGGTCCCCACTATTTTGGTCTCGCCATGGATTGATAAGGGCACCGGTGAGTTTCAATTTTGGCTTTGTTCGGATTAAGCTGGATTATGTTTCTGAGATATTAATCAATTTTGAAATTTACTTATTTATTTAATTTTAAAGAAAAAAATGCTTCTGATGTTTGCTTTTGCTTAGTTTTTGGCCCTGATTGTGGTATCTAATTGCGTTTGTGGTATCCAATTTTTGCGAAATTTTTGCTTTTAGAACTTGTTTGATAGTAAGGATGAAGGCAGCTTTGTGGTCTCCACTGCTTTAACATAATAATAGTTGAGATTCTCCTTATAAAGGAGATGAATTTTCTCTTACATTTTGTAAAAATAGCTATGTGGATATAGATAGCTGTCGCCTCTGAAGTTCAATTGTGAATGTATCTGTAGTTTCCTCTGTTTCTCTTTTGCTATAATCAATTCTGGGGCTGGATTTTGTGCATGTCAAATTACTGTAATTATTGAACTTGTTGGGTCAGTCTTAAACTCTATATTGTACTTTTGCTTTGTCAATTCTCTTTGCATCATGACTAGGTGATAATATATCTCCTCTGACTGATCCAAACTCGTTACACTATTTATCTCTAAACATTTACTTTCAAATTCATATTGTATTGTTTCATCTGACCTGTTATTGACTCTTGATTGTTGGTGCAGTGATCCATGAGCCAGAAGGACCAACACCACACTCACAATATGAACATTCTTCGATTCCTGCAACTGTAAAAAAGCTTTTTAACCTGAAATCAAACTTTTTGACAAAGAGGGATGCTTGGGCTGGCACTTTTGAGAAGTATTTTCGCCTCCGTGATACTCCACGCAAAGATTGTCCAGGTTGGAATCAAACCCCTTGATTAACAATTGAGCTGCATTTTTCATTGTGGTTTTTTGTCTTTAATGAACTAAGGCTTCATAAAGATATATGGGAAGGCATGGCCTTTGTTCCAGATGTGGAGATTGCCTCTCTTACATAATATCTGATTGCTTTGCCTTGGACCTCACCTCAGTTGGACTATTCCTTTTTTCACCTAGCAAGATTTTTAAAATAAACAGTACATACTTGTTTTGTCCTCTAATATATCTGAGACCTTCTTTTGCTGCTTTTATTAAGAGGCCATGCCTTAACTTGAATACCGTACATGTGCTTTTAGTTTTCCCTTCCTTAAAGCATGAGGTTTGTATATAGTTTCTTTGTTGAAAACCATTTAGTTATTTACTGAGTCTGAAATCTCAAGCCTTAATGGGCAATTTATTGCGTGGGTGTGTAAATTCAAAAGCAACTTTAAAGGGCTGTCCATGCTTCATGTTGTGAATTTTGTGTGGAGAAATTTTCAAATTGTAGAGTCCATGGTAGCTGCACCTACATTTATATTGTTAGGTGGGGTCCTTGTAATTTTTAGGTTCTAAATCATACAGATTTGGTGGATGTAACTTTATGTTCCTTTCTGGGGTTCCTATGGATTCGAGAGTTGTTGCATTATCAACTCTTAACTTGGCTCCATATCAATCAAGCAGGACTTCTCCTTTTAAAGCTTGTCATTAAGTTTCAGTTTGGTTTATCTCCTTGCATTCATGATTCAAAAACTAATCCTGAAACTTGGACACAGTTACCCTACCAGAGGTGAAGCTATCGCTAAGGCCTTGGGGAGCAAAAGAGGACACAGAACTCTCGGAATTTCAAGTTGAAATGATCCAGCTCGCAGCTCAGCTAAATGGTGATTACGTCCTAAATACTTACCCGTATATTGGCAAAAGCATGACAGTGGGCGAAGCCAACAGGTATGCAGAGGATGCTGTCAAGAGGTTCCTTGAAGCTGGAAGGGCTGCTTTAAGAGCTGGAGCCAATGAATCTGCAATTGTAACAATGAGACCTTCCCTCACTAGTCGAACTACAGGAGGAGACTACAGAAGCTCCATATAAACATATTCATTGTCTATGACCACCTATTTGTAAATGCAAACTTTAAATCTCAGTACTTCCTCTGTATATATATATATATTTATAGTATACTAATAACAATGTCTAGATATGCTCAGAGAACTTTACTTTTCCAGTGAAAATATGAGGTAGTTCTGCTGCTGTTTCATGGCATCCTCATCCTGTATTACTAGTCATATACGTTATGAATATAAAATGCATCCACTACTCTTGCCTCACCCATGTCTCGTTGGTTTTGGATTGATGAAACTCATGCTGCTTAGATATAAAAATCGAAGTCAAAATTATCACAGAAGGAAAAGAAAACAAGATTCTCAATTTACATTTTATGATTTTGTAGCATGTACCAATCAATTTTGATGTGGTGTCAAAGCAATTTCTCTCTCATATTTTCAATAGTCAAGGTTGAAGGGACGGAGAACATGCAGAGCCACCAACGAGAGACACTAAAAGGAATTCATATAACGTTCTCAAAGTTGTATGAAGTAAACTATTCTCATGAGATCCATGTTTAATTATTATATGTTAATTCATATTGGCTAACAATTAATAAAGAAGCCTCCAACTTGCTTGTGTCAATAGATATAATCACGTGATTCACTAGGTGAATATTCTAACTACTCAGTGACTTTGATTCAGCAGAATGTTGAACGACTGCTATAATAAATTCATACAACTTATATATATATATCTATATATAAAGTTACAAACAACATTTAATAAATTCATAGAACTTAACATATACATATAAAGTTACAATTAAAAATAAACAAAGAAATTTTAATATTATTATAAAAGTAACTATTAACAGAAAGTTTAGACACATTTATGTTAATATAATATATTCCATATAGATTGACACATACATTTCACTATATTAGTCATTTAAAAATATTAAAATATCATTTAAAGTTCATCACAAAATGTATTGAAATATAATTTAAATCTTGGCCTGATCTAGGGGCATAGTCCCAAGGAGATTACACCAAGAGAAGGGAGGACACCTTCAAGTCCAAGGTCTCCACTCTTAGAGTGTAGGGGCATAGCCTTAAGAGGATTACACCAAGAAGAGAGAACGCACATCTAAGTCCAAGGTCTCCACCACTAAGCTAAAAGCTTGGAGTTGTGTCTTGTTAACTTCCTATTCCCAGTCTTCCAAAAGTACTTACTTGAAACATAAAGCAATTTCGTCCAAAGAAATTAAGTAAACGAAACTGTGCTTCAATAAAAGATGCAAGGCCATGTGATGCTCTTTGGATTTTTTTTTTTCTTTCCTTTTCTCCTCCTAGTTCAAGAACAAACTGGAGATTAACGTAACATGATAAGTTGTGTAACAGMTATGGCAAACGGCAGATTTGATATTTGTAATAGAGTGGATATGTCCCAGCCTTGTTAATTCTCAGACCAGAAGTGGAGATAAACAACAGCTGAAGTCTATCCTTTGCTTTCCAACGTTAATGAAGTAGAACGCGCAGCAAGTCAACAACTCATGTATGGCCCCACCCAAAATATCAAACAAAAACTAGCTAGGAAAGTTGTCATTGGAATATATAGCTACCATTCAAAGCCATACAATTTGCACTTACTCTATCAACCTACAATATACCTTCCCTCTTCCTTCAGCAGCATCCATCTCTTTCTCTCTATCTCTATCTCTCTGCACCTCTCAAACAACCATGGGAGTCTCATGGGAGCAAAGTGTTACAGATTCTATCAACACTATTTATCTTCTCTTCTCCGCATATCTAGTCTTCGTAATGCAACTTGGTTTTGCCATGCTATGTGCCGGCTCAGTCCGGGCCAAAAATGCCCTCAACATCATGCTTACAAATGTTGTTGATGCAGTTGTTGGTAGCATTTCTTACTACCTCTTTGGTTTTGCTTTTGCATTTGGTGATGGCTCTGGTTCTAACCCTTTCATTGGCACAAGCTACTTTGCTCTTAAAGATGTTCCCAACAGCACATATGATTATAGTTATTTCCTTTATCAATGGGCTTTCGCCATAGCTGTTGCCGGGATCACCAGTGGCTCTATTGCTGAGAGAACCCAATTTAGTGCTTATCTTGTTTTTTCATTTTTCCTGTCTGGATTTGTTTACCCAGTTGTAGTTCACTGGGTTTGGTCATCCAGCGGTTGGCTCAGTCCGAGTTCAAGTGACTTGCTGTTTGGTTCTGGTGCTATTGACTTTGCTGGCAGTGGTGTGGTACATTTGGTGGGTGGGGTTGCTGGGCTTTGGGGCGCTTTGATAGAAGGCCCACGTGTAGGTCGGTTTGATGCATTTGGAAGGCCTGTTCCAATGCGTGGGCATAATGCAACATTAGTGGTTCTGGGCACATTCTTGCTATGGTTTGGTTGGTTTGGGTTCAATCCTGGCTCATTCGACAAGATTCTTGTGGCCTACCCTTCCTCCTCTGGCCAAGGCAACTGGACTGCAGTGGGCAGAACTGCGGTCACGACTACGTTAGCCGGTTCGACTGCTGGAATAGTAACACTATTTGGCCGCAGGTTACTAGTAGGCCACTGGGATGCCTTAGATGTTTGCAATGGACTGCTTGGTGGATTTGTTGCAATCACCTCAGGCTGTTCAGTGGTTGAGCCATGGGCAGCTATTGTGTGTGGGTTTTTCGCAGCTTGGGTCCTGATTGGGCTAAACATATTAGCTTTAAAACTGGGTTTTGATGACCCACTTGAGGCAACCCAATTGCATGGAGGGTGTGGTGCTTGGGGTTTGATCTTTACAGGGTTGTTTGCCAAAGAGGAATTCGTCATTCAAGCCTACAATTCAGGTGAGACTGGAGTGGTGAGACCTTATGGTCTGTTAATGGGTGGGGGCTGGGGTCTGATAGCAGCCCAAGTAATAGAAGTTTTGGTGATAATGGCATGGGTTAGTGCCACAATGGGAATTCTTTTCTACGCTCTTCATAAGCTAAGGGTTCTGAGAATTCCATTTGAAGAGGAACTTGCAGGCCTCGATATATCTAGCCATGGAGGCTCTGCTTATGTTGCTCATCCAGAAGAAAGCCATCCTCGCTTTTATACAGATTACATGCGGATGCAAGAAAGCAACCGCGGCTAAAGTGCCACTTGATTTGTCTGTGTTCCCACTCAGCCACTTAGAAGTGGCTGGTGGCTTCATTTCTTGTCGGTGTATATTTATTTTTTAGTATTCACGGGAAGTAAACGTAAAATATGAATCTCCAGTTGCCCTCTATCATTGGTGGCCTTGTAACACGGGCGTCAACTCAAAATTCTTTATTGCTGTTAAGACAGTTTTCATTACTAAAGCTTCTACAGGTAACTTTTGTTCTTTTAGTTAAGAATATGCAGGAAGGGCCAGGATGATATTTTAATATAATACGAGAATAACCTGCTTTAACAAAAATTAACCATAACTATTTATATACAACCGATGGATAAAAGTAAAACCGACTTTGGTTAGTAAATTCAAGAATAAAAAACACAGCTGTTGCCAAAAGCCAAACTAAGAAACTGTATTGAGGGCAGCAAAAAAAAAGTACTTCTGTCCAAAAGCATTTACAGTTTAAAACGGAACATATACATATGAAATTGTTTTATTAATGTTATATACATAAGAGTTTGGAAAGCCTGTACATAAGCCTTCACCTAACATGAGAATCATAGGGAACAAATACGGGGTCTGGAATGATAAGCGGTAGCTTATCAACGTACATGAACAGCCGCTTGCAGTTTTCTCTCAAAATTGCAGATAAATCAATAATTTCATACTTCTCAGTGTAGATCCAGAGGTCACCTGAATTGACCCTTCTAAGACTATCCCGACAAAAGGGACATGATTGGGACCGCCCTCGCCTGAAATTATTTCCAAACAATGAAGCACTTAGAAAAAGTGCAAAAAGAGAGAGAAGAGAACCCCTGAGCAAAGTGGTAAAATGCTTGGTTTCAATCATGAAATTGAGGACTTGAATCCGCTTAAGACCATCTACTTACGATATATATATATATATATCTTACAAGTTTCCTGGTTGTCAAGATCTTAAGGTCTGAAAGTTGCCTCTAATTTAAAACTCGGTGAACAAAAAGAGGTCAAAGGATTTCAGGATATTAAAGAAAGAGAGGGAAGGAGGAACCTAAACAGAATACAAATATAAGCGATATTCAACTCCTAAACCTGTAAGGATTATTTGCCAATTCCATAATTTCAAGAATTTAGGAAGACCCTGCTTCCTTTGTACATGAGCAGACATATGCACCAGGAAATGAAATGCTCACTCCATAAATGGACATGTGCATCAGAAAATGAAATAAAAAAAAGTTCCAGATTTCTAAAAACTAATGAAAGAAATTAAAAATGGTATTCCTTTTTACATACTAAATATAAAGGATATAGTTTATAATCAAGTAACAAAATTGGATGACACTTGTTTGAGAGTAAACTTGTTCATGTAAGACAAATGCACCTAAATGAGCATGGAGATGAAGAAATCCTACAAATTCCTGTGATCCATGAAACTAGGAAGGTGTTTTAGTTGTGATCATCTCTTCATGAAATAAAATGGGTATATGTCATTGTAAAATATTATAAAAAAAGGAAGTGTTAAGTAATAAAAGAAAGCTTACCAGTCCCGATAACATTTCAAACATAAAGAATGGCTGCAGTTAGGCAATACAACCTTGCTGTTCATCTCCATGCAAATCCCACACTCCTCTTCCCTTTCTAAGTCAATTTCAGAGCTCTTCCCCCTTTCGAGTTCATCCTTCCTTCTGTACCTGAGATTACATAAATCTTTTTGTTTCCTATCTTCCAAATCTGTGATGCCCCTTTGAAGTAGTAACAAAGATGGAAAAATTACCCCTGTTAAAAGCCATATTCGTTAGTAATTTACGCTAGTTTTTACTTCACTTAGCAGACATCTTTTCTCTTTAAAGTAATAATCATTCAAACTTATAAAAACTTCCCAAATTGCCTAAGCTCCAATCCAAAAGGAAAATATTAAAAAAATTAAAATTAAGAGAGAGAGAGAGAGAGAGAATGCAGTGAACGGACCATTCACAATTTCAACAAATTTCACGATCAATGAGTCACACTCACCATAAAATTCTTTGATACTTGCTTTCCTTTCTTGAATAGACATGGTGGTCTTGCCGTCAGCATAAGTCTATATCAATCCACTTAAAAGTTACTACATTGTTGTAGGTAATTCAATGTAATCTATTCTCGCAAACAAAATATTAAGTATTAACAGTTTCAAAATATTTATATGACTGAAATTTGCAACGTGCGAGTATGTGTGAGGAACATACCATATAAATTAGAATTCTAAGCAAACCAAGGGCACCAGCTAGGTGACAATCAGTCCACTGAACAAGAAACAGAAAAAATTGAGCTGCTGGGCTGTATGACAGTCTCATCTGAAGACGTGCTCCATCCGTCTCTCTCGGATGATCTAAAGCCCTGCAATAATAAGAGGTGGAAAAGAAGGCCGATAAGGCAAAAATTCTCAACCGCCAGGAAATATGAATGTCAGAACCGCGGTTAAAAAAACAACTTGACATAAGAGGAATCCACAACCCTCATAATTTAAGGAAACAATAACACCAGAGCATCATCCAACAAGCGAGATTCTTAACTTTAACGCCAATTTTTTAGCTAAGAATGTGTAGAAAGCCCTTGAATTTTGAGACATTCTATTGATCTTCTCTACAGATGTTTGAAATCAAATAAAATAAGCACAAAATATTTCATCCTTTAATTACTTCGGTTTACCGTAAAGAGTCTACAGCAAAAAGAGTACTTCTCCTCGTAGAAAACACAATAAAAATTGAATCAAAATAATGCAGATTCAATCAAGAAAATTCAATTCCAAAACACAGATGTTTGACTCTTCAAAAGAGTTGCGAACGAATTGATGACAATTCCAGACACTTCACATCCAATCAGTAGATTAACACGTAACAAATCCAAATTCGGAATTCTAAATTTAAACAATTCTAAATCCCAAATTAAATATTTCCATATTCGAAACTGAAATTTTTCTCTTTTTTTTTAAAAAAAAAAAAAAAAAGATAAATGGAGGATATCCGTGAGAGAGAGAGAGAGAGAGAGAGAGAGAGAGATTACAGAGTGTTGGCGTGCTGAATATCAGCTTCGAGCGCTTTAAGAGAATCCTTGAAAGATGATTTTCCCATGGCCGGGTATTTTCCCGGAAAATAATTCCCATCAACCAAACAGCAAACCGATGGAGAAAATTTTTTTAAATAACAAATTTTTTTAAAAAAAAAATGTCCTTGAAAACCACGAATTTGGCTCAATTATCAAGAGCTTATGCAGAAGGCTTTTTCTCCTTTTGCGTTTGGAATTCTAAACGAAGCTTTTTCTCGTTTAAAACAACAACCGGAGTCGAACTAAAGATAGAAAGCCTCCCCCTCACCCTTATACACTGTCAGTCACCACTTGAAACTTCTACCTTCTTGTAGGTAGACGGGAACTGTAAGTGGAGTTACCAATTTGCCCTTCTCGGACCCACCAACCATTCGTAACGGGGACACGTATAACCAAAATTTTTAAATACAATGGTTTGTCAACCAATTTTAGATAAAATAACGAGGAAGAATTTTACTACAAGACTGAGAGATATGACTTGTTCTTGTACGATTTTTTTTTTGCAATAATTTCTTTTGTTTATTTCCAAATTATTAATCAATTATGTTCTTATTTTCATTATTATTTTTTAAAAATATTATGTTTTAGTCAATTTAAACGGTATTTATAGTGAAATTTTGTACATAAAATAGAATTATATCTCTTTTTGGACAGACTATACATGATATTTTCGCGCCTAGTGAGGGCAGAGATGGAATTTCGGTAAACTGCAACTCTCGAAGGGACGGCAGTAGAAGGTGATGTCAACGATGTCATGACGTGGCGAGATATGATGGGGTGAATACTCGAGGCACTGTGAAGCGGTGTATAGAGGAAGTCCAAAACCCGGTGGCGCGCCTCATGTTTTATAAACCGGAGGCCGACCTTGAAAAAGACAATATTATCCAAAATTGGTTTTCGGTTTCGGATGTTCATGTTGTCCTTTATGTTTTGTAGAAATAAATAAATTGTAGAATTTAATTACAATTATACATTAATCTAATTATAGAATGTGTTTTAACGTTAGCTTAATCCAAACTTTTAGTTTTGGATAAGACTATATCCATCCTACTCATCACGGTGCTTTGACAGTTCCTATTTACTTTAAGATCAAGATGTTGGTTACTTTCATTAAATGCCTTTGTATTTTATCTTAAATAAAAAAAAAAAAAAATTGATTTTTTTCTATTTTGTTTTTTCTTGTATTAAAAGAAATTAATTTAACCAATTATAATTCTAAAATTATCACGTAGTCATCGTCAAATAGTTTTCAATAAAAGTTATACCAGTAATCGAGGGTTCAATTATTTCTATAATTCAACCGTTTAATTTGACTTCAAAACAAAATTCAATTCTATTTTAATTTAGATAATTGAGTTTATTTTTATAATGTGTTGGAGATATAAAATTTGAGATGTGATATGCTACTGACAGGAAGTTCATTCGATTGAACCACATAAAGAATAGAACATGTACCTTTTAAAAAGATTGATGTCGTATAACCAACGCAAGCTGGAACGCAAATTGCCAAAAGTCTTTGAATAAATATTTAAATACGGATTAGTGTCGTTGATTAGATGTAATTATTCAAACGACGATTAACTTTATGAGAAAACGATATCGTCTGTTCACTGAATGTGGCGGTGGCTGCACAACAATAAAAAAGGAAAAAAGAGGAGAGCCAAGACAAGGGAAGTGAGAACCGTCTTGGTTGTACTGGTATTGGAATGGATAAGATCAAAAGCCAACTCCTCGTTAAATTAATGTTGGTTTCTTTACTTTCTCTTGCCAATCATTTCAATTGTGCCTAACCCATTACCCACGTTATGAGGAATCAAAGAGAAAAGTCAACTTTTTGAGGCATAAGCTAATAAGAGTAAGACAGTTGACTGACCAGCTAACACACTCTTTTCTGGATTATCTTATGTTTCGTATGTAGCCTTTTTTCTTCGGTAGTTAGGAGCTTGTGATACTATTTTGATTATCAAAAGCAAGTGAGAGTTTACATGGTAACAGCAAAGATGATAAAATCTTGATATGAGTATAAATTATATAAAATCTTGAATTTTTTAATTGTCTAATAAGGTATTAAATTGTCGAATAAGATCATCTTATTAAATGTTTGTCGAGTATTACTAGACATCTTAAATAAGCTAGTAAATCATACATTGATATGCTAAGCTACATACGTATTTGCATATAGACACTCATGATACTTTTCTTTCATTCCTAAATAGAAAATGCAGTAAGCCACTTAGCCATAATAAGTTCTGAACAAATAGATAATCTCTGAGCATAAGAACTCTTCAACAAACCATTCTAACCAGTTCTACTATATGAATCAAACTGGAAAAATGGTTGAAAGCTTGAAGTTGATAAGCAAATGGTATTCTATATTGAATCTATGCCTCTTTTTATCTGTTTTGAATCATTGAATCGATTAAAATCTGCTCAATAGAACATAGTTCAATGCCCCACAAATTCTAGTACCAAATAATTTTTTTTTTAAAATACAGAAATTTATAATCCATGAGTGTGCTCTTTTTGACAAGAAACCCTTGTATAACATATAATTACACATGAATTTACATTAAAGTTCATAAGAAATGAACATAAGCTTCTACTTCAAATGAAACTGCGGCTGGAAGCTTATCTTACCAATACAATACAAGTAACTGGATATGCTTTAAATACATATACTTCTTGCACCTGCACAAATGAAGAAGTGAACCACAGTTAGCCAAGCATCTACAAGCCTAGCTATATGCTTCAAATCATATAGGATAATTGGGTACTGGAGTTACCCTGATGTAAGTACATGTTTTGACTGTCATATACATTCCGCACTTTGATTTTGATCTGCTTTCCACTAGTGTAACTATTCTATATTTGTCTTTGATGTGGAGCATAGTCTATAATGAAGAGAATGGACTATTGCTTATGAATCTCGGGCACCATAGCGTCTCTTCCTTTTTTGAAATGAAGTTAAGGCATCTACAAACTCAGCTTTTCCGAAATCTGGCCAGAGTGTTTGCACAAAGAAAAATTCTGTGTACGCCATCTGCCACAGTAAGAAGTTACTGACTCTGAGCTCACCACTGGTTCTGATCAGGAGGTCTGGGTATGGATACTCAGTACAACTTGTTTCTAGCTCTTGTTCAATGAGGCTTTCATCGATGTCATCGGGTTCAACAAGTCCATCCTTCACTTTCTGAGCAATACTTTTGCATGCTTGTACAACATCATACTTCCCACTGTAGCTGACTGCCACAATGAGTTGGAATTTTGAGTTCTCTTTTGTGGCCTGCTCTGTATCACGTATCAGTTTCTGGAGAGAATTGGGGAGTTTTGATGAATCTCCAATGACAGATATTCGAATACCTTGGCTGTTAAAAGCAAGAAGAAAGCCACAGATAAGTACTTTTCTGTTTTTCTATTTCTCCATTTTGAGCTTAATTGACATTGAAAAAATAGACACATTTAAAACCGTTTCTTAAACTACATCAAACTGAGCATAGTATACAATTATGGGCTTTGAATCACCTGTCTATTTTGAGAAACAAAAGTAGCATAAAACAAGAAAATTATTAAAAGGAGAAATTGAAAATTCACAATTGATCAGAGTAACTACTACCTAATGAAACTGTCCAGCTCTGTCTTTATTGATCTTTCAAACAGACTCATCAAGAATTCAACCTCTACCTGCGCTTTTAACAACAAGATTAATATTATCAAATTTATATAGATAGACATCGACATTTTTCAAAAGATAAAACCGAGCAATTATTTTTTGTTTTGTTTTCATAAAACAAAAGCAGATAGTCAAACAACCAATTGACCTTAGGCCGAACCCAGTTATCATAAGAGAAAGCAAAAACGGTCAAAACTTTAACGCCCCATCCACAACAAAGCTCCACCAGCTCTCTCAACGACCGCACACCCGCCTGGTGTCCCGCTGAGGATGGCAACCCACGCTGCCGGGCCCACCTAACGTTACCGTCCATTATCACCGCCACGTGTCTCGGCATGGCCTCCCTCTCCAGTCCCTCCGGCACAGCCCCTGCATGAGAAACTTCCCCATTTGAATTTCTTTCATATTCATTGGCAGCCAATTCTTCAGAGCCTGCTCTAACTTGAAGTTTGCGAGGAGAAAATGAAGGGAAGAGATATGTTTGAGGGCGCGAGGGCTTGAGTTTGCGAGGAACGAAGGTGTTGGGGATTGCTGTTTTCACCTGGAGGGATAGCATTGTCCCGGTTTGAGCTGAGCTTTCCAGTTCGTTAACTTCTTCTTTTTGACGGGGTTGCTGTTTATATCTTTGCCGCCACGAAGGGCTTTGAAATCGTTTCGTTGCGTACAGCGAAACGGAACTGTTATTGGCCAGAGATTGTAGTGGATAAGCGATGCGATGGCCCGCCTAGGTCCACCGGGAAGGCCACGGGGGCGATTCAGTAAACGACGTCGTTTTCACGATTCGACATCGATAAACCAACTTACTAGTTGCCCAATGCGCCACGTATTTCCCGCCATCCAGGATATTTAAAATGCCGAAAAAGGCCAGAGCAACTTGGGGTGAATGTCACTGCTTGAGGGGTATTTTCGTAAATCGAGATGTGAACCGAGGAGTCAAGTCGGTTTTCGCTTGCCATTTTTGTGCTAAATTATGTTCGGTTGTCGATTTCGTTCCACAACTCGTCTGTCTGGTTCGATTCAAGTATCGTTGTCGTCGTGTTTGTTTGTCTGTTTGTGAATTCCAAAATGGCCCCGCAGACGAGAAGAATGGCGTTTCCGAAAGTTGTGATTGAGAGAGATACTGACAGTGAGCAGAGCTCATCTGAGGACGAAGAAGAAGAAGAAGACGAGGGCCCACTATCTGAATCAGAAGAGTCAGAAGAAGTGAAAGTGAATGTTTACGAAGAGAAAATTGAAGAGGATCTGGATGGTAAAAAGAAGAAAGCAAAAGCGCCAATCACTATCAGTCTCAAGAAAGTTTGTAAAGTAAGCCCCTTCAGATGGTAAACAAATAGAATTTTTTTATTTTTATTTTTGTAATCTTTTCAGTACATTTACGTGCTTGCTTGGTGTTTTAGGTGTGCAAGAAGGCGGGTCATGAAGCTGGGTTTAAGGGGGCAACGTACATAGATTGTCCAATGAAACCTTGCTTTCTCTGCAAAATGCCCGGTAAAATTTTAATTATTGTAATCAATTTTTTTTTAACGTAAAATTTTTTACTTTAATGGTAAATTGATTTTGGTATAGCAAGGGAATGATTTTATTATGATATTGACGGTGTGCTATGCTATTGTTTTTGAAAATTGAAGGACACACCACTATGACTTGTCCGCATAGAGTTGCTACTGAACATGGGGTCACCCCAGCACCGCATAGAAATGCCTCCAACCCTTTGGAATATGTCTTTGCGCGCCAGCTCAAACCAAGCGTGCCTCCAGTAATTTTATCTTTCTTTCTTTTAACTGAATGTGTCAAGTTATGTTGAGAAGCAATGTAATTAACAGTATAAGCATTTGGGTTGGTGCAAGTGTTTGAAGTAGCATTTTCTTAGCATTTGATTTCCTTGGAATGAAGTTGTTAAATTTGTTTGTTCAATATTGACTAGATAAAGCCAGCTTACGTGATCCCAAATGAAGTGGATTGTGCGGTTATCAGGTACCACAGTAGACGTGTGACATGCCTGGAATTTCATCCAACAAAAAATAACATCCTTTTATCTGGAGATAAGGTTAGCCTCATCTCTGGAATATGTTATTACTTATTCGAGTTTTGTTATGAAGAATGTGTGTGGAAATTGATGCATGTTCCTCCGTTTTTGGGTTTCTTGCAAAAAAGAAAGGACAAGTTGGAGTCTGGGACTTTTTTAAAGTATCTGAAAAGATGGTTTATGGGAACATACACTCCTGTATTGTCAATAATATGAGGTGAATAGCCTATTTATGAAACTTTGGTTTCTATTCATATCTGTTGTGCTTCTATGGTTCAGAAGTCTAACAAGTATTTAATCTTTTATAGGTTTAACCCTGTAAATGATGGTACAGTTTATGCTGCATCCTCGGATGGAACCGTTAGTTGCACTGACTTGGAGACTGGAATGGCCTTATCTCTGCTTAACCTTAACCCTGATGGATGGCAGGTAATTTTTGTTTTCCTTTACTTCAGGAGGTTCGTGAAGCAGGAGTCGTGGCATAGCCTTCAAGTTCTTGAGTACTTGGTTGTAGTTCTGAATTATTTATTATGTTGCTCCTGATCATGACATTAATTTGACACTCAAAAGCTTGACTGGAAGCAATTCTATGACCGTGCTACCAGAAGAAAAGTTTTATTTATTTCACAAACTTTGTGCACTTAATTAGGCTTTTAGCTTATTATTTTTTAGAAGTTATATTCCCTTAGTTGTTGAATATAAGGGAATGATTGATAATCTTTATGCTTTTCTGTATCGTTGTTATTTTAATGGATACTATTCTTAATGTCACGGTATGCTGTGTTACATCGTAATGATAGTGTCACATAATTGTCTTTCTACTTAATTTTTATTTTGCCTAGTTTTGTTTTATATTCATGTTTGTGACAGTTGAACTACTGCAGCATTAAGAGACTCAGTGTCACAAACCATTAGAATTAAAGGCTTTGTCTCAGGTTATCCTACCAAAATTATAGGCATGAGTAGTATGTGGTTTGCTGTAGGGCCCAAGCAGTTGGAGGATGCTTTATGGCATGGATATTAACTCAGAGAAAGGTGTTGCACTTGTTGCTGACAATTTTGGTTTTCTCTACCTGTGAGTAATTTCTTCTATAGTTACAACTTTCTGATATATGATTAGGATGAAAGAGATACATAAAAACTGCAAGCAGCTACTGGATGCCTCACCAATAAGTAAAATTATTAAGCTTTAAAGTTAAGTGTTTGTGTGTTTTATTTTTCTTTTTGGTGGTTCCTGCTGTCCATACGTCGTCGTTCAACATAATACTTGCATTGTTAAAGTCCTGGGAAGAATCTAATTTTGTTCTTTGGGCCTATACAGTAAGTTTCTTTGTCTGTTTAGACTCTATGAGAACAGGATAACATGTTGGGTGTAAACCAACCAAACTTTCAACTGCTTATTGTGTGTGGACTATATTTTGTTATTAAATGAAGTAAATTTGTGGATTAATCTGGGACTGGGAAAGATTTTTTTAAATGAAGTGTTGGATTGAGAAGCATAGTTTAAGTATTCCATGAATGAAAAGATGACTTGTGTATGCTCAGGATGCGCAAATTGTAGTCTTTATCATATTTTATTACAAACTGGATAATCATTGAAACTTCCTATTAGTTAAAATTGGGTTTATATTTTCTTATGGAAGGGTGGATACTCGCACCAATAATAAAAGTGGAGAGGCAGTTTTAATCCATAAGAAAGGCAGCAAAGTTGTCGGGCTGCACTGCAATCCTATTCAGCCTGAGCTTCTTTTGAGTTGTGGAAATGATCACTTTGTAAGTTTTCTAACTGAATTGGTTGTTCATTCTGTCTATTGCTTTTATGACTGTTCTGTCTTTCAGTTCATCCCAGGTGCACATGGGTTTGCTCTTTTACTGCCATCATCTATGGAAATTGAAATACTTTCATCAGAAGTGCTAATTTTTTCCTCAAAATATGTGTGTTTGCTAGAGTTTGCATGTTAATGTTTTGAAAGTTATATGCTTTTATTACTCCAGGCTCGTATATGGGACATGAGGCGACTAGAAGCTGGATCTTCGCTTTACAACCTTGCTCACACACGCGTTGTTAACTCTGCATATTTCTCTCCATTGTCTGGCAGCAAAATTCTTACCACTTCACAGGACAACCGACTTCGTATATGGGATTCTATTTTTGGCGATTTGGAATTGCCAAGCAGAGAAATCGTTCACAGTCATGATTTCAATCGCCATCTGACTCCTTTTCGAGCTGAATGGGATCCAAAGGTGATTTTATGTAACTTGAAAATCTCTTATCTTTAGGTTTTTAAATTGTTTCTTTAACAATTTTAATATGCCTTCTTTGCAGGATCCATCAGAGTCCCTAGCAGTTGTTGGTCGTTACATTAGTGAAAATTACAATGGAGCTGCACTGCATCCCATTGATTTCATAGACGTCAGCACAGGGCAATTAGTTGCTGAGGTTATGGATCCCAACATTACAACTATTAGTCCTGTGAACAAGCTACATCCACGGGATGATGTTCTGGCATCTGGTAGTTCAAGGTTTTACTCTGTTTCTCTTGCTTAGTCACATTATTTTCTGGTGCTAAAGCGTTGTGCTTCTATCATAATTATTTTTTGTTTACACTCTTCTTTTGGTAGAGAACCTTATAATGTTGGATTATTTCACTGACAAAATATGAAACTGATTTTACTGGAGATTTTTCACCTTCTTGTTTTCTGAGATTAGAATCACCAAGTGGTGTGTCACATCTTTCTAGTTGAGTTTCTGTTGCTGTTTTTATTCTTAATTAATCTACTTTCTTTAGGTCTATTTTCGTTTGGAGGCCGAAGGAGAAGTCGGAACCTGTGGAACAGAAGGATGAAAGAAAGATTATTGTCTGCGGAAGAGCTGAGAAAAAACAGAAAGGGAAGTTTGGAGATGAAAGTGATGATTCTGATGATGACACATTTAAATTCAAAGGCAAAAATGTCAAGTCCAAAAAGTCTCTGACAAAGTTATCTCCCTACAGTCGTAAAGGCAAACGCTAAGATAATAAACATCAACTTGTAAGAGGCATCCGCTATCATCTCAACAGCCATGGACAAACGTTTTGAGCTCGTTTTTTGAAGGGTCTATGTTTGACAACCCTGTACAGGTAGCCATAGATTAGTTTTGGTCAATGAACTAGTAGTAGTGGCAGCAGAAAGCTCTGTAATGTCAGGCCATTTTGGGTTGGTTTTTTTTTTTTTTTTTGTAGATAATCTTCATGGCTTTCTGCAATCTCGTTAATTAATCAAGATAGTAAAATTGTTGTGGCGGTTCACAATATGCTGTTGGACTGTATTATTATGTTGAACTACATTTTGTGACTGATTATATTATTATTAATTTTATTTTTTACGGATTTAACAATTAAAAAAATATCTTCTTATAAAGTATAATAATATAAGGGAAACTAACAAAAATACCCAAGTTTAAGGGGCTGGAATAAAAACAGCCGAGTTTTATAATTCTCTCATTCCCCGTAACCTACCTCAATCAAGTTGACCAAAATGCTTCTGTTTTCTACTTCAATTATAATGATGGATGAGAATAAGTTTTATGAATTTATTTGATTTGAGTTATAATGGGTATTTACGTTTTGATGTTATGATTTGGAATAAAAAAATATTAGATTTATGTTTATAGTTGTCGTTAATATATTTTTGAGTTGATTAAAGTTGTTTTGGTTGTTAGAAATGTTAGCAAAACTGTCAAAAAATATAGATAAGATCCGAGAAGATGAAATTATCTTTTTTGATTGTTCATGACACCATCTTATTAGATAAATAATTATCATATTATTTTAGAATTGATGCCCATCATATGGCAAACTTAGAGAAGGACTTAAGGCATAGAATGCATATGGCAATGAATTTGTTCACATGGCAAAAGCATACATGTTGTTGATTTGTTCAATTAGTATGACGAAAGCATACATGTGGTCGTTTGTTTAAGTTATATATGGTTTGTCTAACTTTCAATTAAACCTAAATCAATTCAAGTAATTTATTATTATTATTATTAATTTTATATTTTAAGATTTAACATTTAGAACATATTTTCAAATTTTAATAATAATTATAATTTTTAAATTATTATTAATATTAACGTTCAATTTTATACTAACTGTTAGATAGATGGTCGTTAATATCAATGTTAATCACGGATTATAAAATTATAATGAATATCTATCAATAACATTATAAATATTAAAATGATTATAAATGAAGGCAATTGTATGTGTAACAATCCGAAGTGTGAGCATCAAGCATCCATATATTTTGTTCAACAAATGTTACACGGAATTCGTCTATAAATAGCTTAACCCTTGCCGAAATAATTCGACTTGACGTTTCGTTATCTCTTCTTCTCCTTTTGAGTTACACGCGTCGACTCATCAGCCATAGCTTTTTTTCTGCCGTGATCGAAAGAACAGGACAAAAGCTTCAGGGTCAATCTTGTAGTTTCAGCTCTCAAGAAAATCTCGAATTACACAGGCTCAAAGCGCTTTTCCCAAAGGGTAATAATGTCATTTCATTACGCTCTTCAAAATTCCCGGGACTTGCTCGAGCTCTTTAACTAACCTCTGTGCAAAGAACTCGACTCTCATAAGAAGGTCTTCCTGTCGTTCTTTTTCTTCACTTTCAATTCACACTCTCTCATTTTGAAGTTAAAACAAACAGAAAAAGAGACTTTCACGAAGAGAGCGGGAGAGAGGTCGTTATGGCTGCCTCGAACGGAAGCGAGTACTTTGAGATTGAAATAGATGGAGGGAGGCAGTCCTTCGCGCGGGCGTCCAATGCGGAGTACGTGGAGAACGACGAGGAGGAGCTTGTTTGGGAGGCGATCGCTAGGTTGCCGTCCCAGAAACGAGGAAACTTCGCCTTGCTGAAAAGGACTCCGTCGGAGCACTCCCAAGGGGGCGCGGCGACGACGGAGACGATTGATGTCAGGAATTTGAGTCGAGAATACCGTGAACTTGTTGTTGAGAAAGCCTTAGCCACTAATGATCAGGATAACTATAGACTTCTTTCCGCAATGAAAGAACGTCTGGATAGGTAGCCATTGATTCTTGTTGCTATTTTTGTGATATGAATATTTGATGATCATCCTAGTTCGCTATTTGATAGATTTCCAGCGATACAACAGTTGAAAAATAATCAAAGAAATAATAATAAAATGTGATGTAAGACATTGTTTGGAAATTTACTGTAATGGGGTCCAATAACACTATCAATAATTCGTTTTAGATGAAACAAAATGAACAGTACTCAAGTTATGGGTTACTATTTATTGTTGTATTTATTGGGAGAGATTTGATATATATGTACGTCTTTTTTGTGTTTGCTTTGATTCTGAAGAGTTGGATTGGAGGTACCTAAGGTGGAGGTTAGGTTCCAGAATCTGAAAGTTGTGGCTAATATTCAAACCGGATCGAGAGCCTTACCTACTTTGATTAATGTTACTCGTGATGTATTGGAGGTGAAGATCTTCTCCTCCACTTTTTTGGTTTTCCTTTTTTCACTTTTTAATAGCCTTGAATTTCGCAAGTTCGAGTGTCTATCCAAGATATTTTTGAAAACACTGAGTTCTAGAACATCTACCTTTATTCAGTATTGAAATAATTGTATTCGATTGTGGTTTGTTTTGGTTTGAATGCAGAAAATCCTAACTGGTTTGAGAATATTTAAACCTGTGAGATATTCTTTAAACATCTTGAACGACATTAGTGGTGTGGTGAAGCCAGGAAGGTACGCAACTCAAGTCGTATACACATTTACCCATATACGATACAAACTAAATAAACTCTTTCACAGCCCATTTAAAACTCAAGTCGTATATGCATACCTTTTTGGTTGCTTTATGTTAGAGAAAATTATTAGTTTCACATGTTATGTTTGTGTCAACCCTTTGAAATCATCATTCATTGTCCATGACCATAATGTTCTGTGCGTTTGTAGGATGACCTTGCTCTTAGGACCTCCCGGTTCTGGAAAATCCACCTTGCTTTTAGCTTTGGCAGGGAAACTTGACGGGAACCTGAAGGTTAGTACTTCGTGCAATTCTTAACACAATCAAATCACGTGTACCTAATTTTACTATTCTAAAATATAGTAAGGCACTGAGCTTGCCTGCAGATGAATTCTTCTTCTTACCGCAAAAAATTGGTTGTTGTTCACAGCAAAAAGGGAGTATTACATACAATGGCCACAAACTCAATGAATTTCATGTTCAAAGGACTTCCGCCTACACCAGCCAAACAGATAATCACCTTGCCGAGCTCACTGTGCGAGAAACCTTTGATTTTGCTGCTCGATGTCAGGGTTCCAGCGAAGGCTTCTCAGGTTTGTTCAGTCATTATTATATCTGTTGCGATCCTCATGCAGAGTTCACTTGATTTGATTAATACAATTATTTTGTGTTTTTTTTTTCTTTTAAATTATTCTTTAATCAAATAATCATCTTTTTCTAAACATTTAGTTTTAGTATAGGGATCATTGTCTCTTTTAAAGAATGAATTTTCCTTACTTAATGGTATTTTTGGTCAAATGAATACATCGATGGATTTTCCGAAACAATGTTCTTCTAGAAAAATATTTTAGCTGCAGGATCACGTTTAGTATTGGAAGCAAAGCATTCTGTTGGGCCTAATTAAATTGAACTGAAATTTCAAGTGCTTCTCTTTTAATCTTCCTTTTCTTTGCTTCCACTGGACATCCTTATATCAGATCATCTCGAGTTTAATGACCTATAAACTTTTATTTTTATTTATTTATTTATTTCTAACTTAGTGTTTAACAAGAACGGATGGGTATAATTATAGTAAGAATAATAAAAAATTGTTCATCTATTCAGCTCTGTGGATAAAAAATTAAGGTTCATTGATAAAAAATTAGGGCATAGTTTTAATGATATTGTTTTATTTTTGGTTGCGTACTACCAGTTTATTAATTAATAATTTTTCATTTTTTTAATATTTCTTTCCCAACAAAAAATAGAAAAAAATCTTAAATTTGCCTCAATAGCGTCTATGTTTTCCATTTTTCTTTCGATCTTCAATTGTAGGGTATACGAAGGATTTGACCCGTTTAGAGAAGGAGAAGAACATCCGTCCAGACCCTGAGATTGATGCTTTTATGAAGGTTGTCATTTCAAACTTTTTCTCTCATCTCCTTTTATAGTTTTGGCTCTTGTATCATATTCTGATTTAATTTTAACATTTAACCACACAGGCATCTTCTGTAGGTGGTAAAAAGCATAGTGTTTCCACAGATTATGTGTTAAAGGTTCTTGGTCTTGATGTATGTTCAGAGACAATAGTTGGTAACGATATGCTTAGAGGTGTTTCCGGTGGTCAAAGGAAAAGAGTTACCACAGGTGTCTCTCTCTCTGCATGTGCTGTGTATCTACGATTACGTTTATGTACCGTTGTCGTTGAACTGTCATATTTATACACATGAACTCTACACCTTTTTGGAAATATCTGAATTTAAAAGGCAATATCAGTTGAACATTATATGGAAGTTGAAAGGTTAGCAGTTTGTGAGAATGACGGAGATGATAAATTATATATGTATTTTCTGCAAAATGGAATAGACATATTAACTTATTATCTTATTTTATCGCAAAAATAAGTTACTGCTCTTTGGTGTGCTTGCCTTTGGATCACGATAGTTCGAATTCTGAATGGTATCTGGTAAGTTATCTGTGGTACTGTTTTACTTATGCAGGAGAAATGATTGTTGGACCAAGAAAAACTCTATTCATGGATGAAATATCCACCGGACTTGACAGCTCCACTACTTTCCAAATTGTGAAATGTGTAGGGAACTTTGTGCATCAAATGGATGCTACTGTGCTGATGGCTCTTCTCCAGCCGGCACCTGAGACATTTGATCTGTTTGATGATCTGGTTCTATTATCGGAAGGCTATTTGGTGTATCAAGGCCCTAGAGCAGAGGTTTTAGAGTTCTTCGAGTCATTAGGATTCCGACTGCCCGCACGTAAAGGTGTTGCAGATTTTCTTCAAGAGGTATTGGGTTAGATACTTACGAAGTTGGACGTTTACTATTTTACCTCCCTAACACTTCTCTCGGCCCTTTTTCTTTAACAGGTGACTTCCAAAAAAGATCAAGCTCAGTACTGGGCAGACCATTCAAAACCATATGTATACATTCCTGTTTCAGAAATTGCAAAAGCATTTAAAAACTCCAAGTTTGGAAGGTCTGTGGAGTCCACACTATCTGTTCCGTTTGATAAATCTACGAATCATCCGGCAGCTTTGTCCCAAACTAAATATGCTGTAACAAATTGGGAGCTTTTTAAAACATGCTTTGCGAGAGAGCTGATGCTCATCAGCAGGCATCGTTTTCTTTATATCTTTAGGACCTGTCAGGTTTGTATTAGCTTCACACTTCCCGCACTGCACTTCTTGCTTATGTCTGACACATAGCTTCATGATGTTTCAGTATCAACAGTTTATAAGTTACGTCATTCACTATTTACTTCCTCCTTCCGACTATTATGACTTAATTTTTTGGATTTAATTTCATACATTTTTTTTATAGTCATTCATTTTTATAATATAAGAATGGAAAGTATTGCTAAGTTAACATTAAAAGAAATTTTTTTTCAATTTCTTTTTCTCACCTATAAATTTTAGTAAATCAATAACTATCATACAGTATGTAAAATTAAGTTAAAAAAATTAAGTCACAATAGTCAACCACGTGTATATAATTTTGTAAAGCAAAAACTGACTTAAAATTGATTATTTAGTTGTAAGCTCATTTGGATGGTTTTCTTTGGAACTGATGTGTTGTTTCTGATATACTATAAATTCTCCATATGCGTATATGTATATTGGAACATATTTGTTTCTCTCATTATTTTTCTTTCTCACATCTCTATAATATGCTGAAGGTTGGATTTGTCGGATTCGTCACCTGTACCGTGTTCTTACGGACAAGAATACATCCCACAGACGAAAAAGATGGCAACCTCTATCTCTCTTGCCTGTTTTTCGGGCTTGTGCATATGATGTTTAATGGATTTACTGAGCTACCTATTATGATATCTCGCCTCCCGGTTTTTTATAAGCAACGGGATAATTTCTTTCATCCTGCATGGGCATGGTCTGTTGCCAGTTGGATTCTTCGGGTGCCTTACTCCATCGTCGAGGCTATTATATGGTCTGCAGTTGTGTACTATACAGTTGGTTTTGCCCCTGCTGCTGAGAGGTATTGCCCGGTATATCGATCAAGTCTTTACTCTTTGCAGTTAATTTGTACTTAACTAGTTTTCATTCACATGTGTCAGGCTTTTCCGTTTTGCGTTCTTGCTTTTTTCCATACATCAAATGGCATTGGGTCTCTTCCGAATGATGGCCGCTATTGCCCGGGATATGGTCATTGCCAATACGTTTGGATCAGCTGCTCTATTATGTATATTCTTGATGGGTGGATTCATTATTCCAAAGGGTAATAATTTGTTATTTTTATTTGATTATGCAAATCTAGATCAATTACTCATTGGGTATTTTTTACTTCAGAATCGATTAAGCCATGGTGGGTCTGGGCATTTTGGGTGTCACCATTATCATATGGGCAGCGTGCAATTTCTGTTAATGAATTTTCTGACCCAAGGTGGCAAAAGGTGCGTGCTAATAAGCATTCTAATGTCAGGTTTTTGATGCTTATATGTCAGTAGGAGATTAACAATAACATCTTGCAGAAATCTGCCATTGGAAATAACACGGTAGGTAACAATGTCCTCCATTCGCATAGTCTACCCGCAGATGATTACTGGTACTGGATCGGTGTTGGTGTTCTGTTAGTCTATGCATTTATTTTCAACAATGCTGTGACAGTGGCGCTGTCCTACCTTTCTCGTAAGTGAAAGGAGGAGAGGAAGTTCTGATTCAATATCTACTTCTATCTGTTTGACGAAATCTAAATTTTTTTGGGGTAATAATTACTTATTGACCTTGTGCTTCTTGTATCTCTGTTTACCACAGCTTTGCGGAGTGTCCAGACAGTGGTTCCACTTGATGACGCAGGAAAAAATCTTGATTCACAGGGCTGTCAGTCATCTTTCACCTTTCAATAGATGCTTTTTTCGATTATGCATTGGTAGCTTCTTTTGTTTGAAATGTTATGTAATCATTTAATTATTTGTTTGATTATCCAGTGGCCACTGAACCAAAGGCAAAATCTGCTGAGGAGAGTAAAAAGAAAGGAATGATTCTGCCATTTAAACCATTAACAATGACGTTCCATAATGTCAGTTACTTCGTTGATATGCCCAAGGTGTTTTATTTAGCAGTTTTCACTCCATTGTGTATATCTTTAACCAATCTTACTTTATTTATTATTGTTTATTTATTTATTTTTGTTCTCAGGCAATGCGTTCGCAAGGTGTACCAGAAAAGAGGCTGCAACTCTTGTCGAAGGTGAGTGGAGTATTCTCACCAGGTGTTCTTACCGCATTAGTTGGGTCGAGTGGAGCAGGAAAAACCACGTTAATGGATGTGCTCGCTGGTAGGAAAACTGGTGGTTACATAGATGGTGATATAAAAGTATCAGGCTATCCAAAAGAGCAACGAACATTTGCCAGGATTTCAGGATATGTTGAACAAGGTGACATACATTCTCCTCAGCTGACAGTTGAGGAATCTCTATGGTTCTCTTCCGGTCTTCGTCTGCCCACGGAAGTTACCCAAGATAAAAAATATGTGAGCTGCATAACCACTGGAATGTTTGCATCTGCTAGTTGAGTTGTTTTCTCAGTGTTTGTTTACTTTATTTCGACTCTACCGCAGGAGTTCGTTGAAGAAGTAATGAGATTAGTAGAGCTTGATACTTTAAGGCACGCTTTGGTTGGCTTGCCGGGAAGTACTGGTTTATCAACTGAGCAAAGGAAACGCCTAACAATAGCAGTGGAGCTTGTAGCCAATCCTTCTATTATTTTTATGGATGAACCTACATCCGGACTTGATGCACGAGCAGCAGCCATAGTGATGAGAACTGTTCGCAATACCGTTGATACTGGACGAACCGTGGTTTGCACCATTCATCAACCAAGCATTGATATATTTGAAGCATTCGATGAGGTTGGAAAAAATGTAGTTTCGTAAGATTTATCTATTTATTTTGTTTCTCTGGTGAGTGATCTTCTGTTTCTTATGCACAGCTACTACTTATGAAACGAGGGGGGCGGGTTATATATGGAGGGAAGCTTGGGGTCCACTCAAAGACTATGATTGATTATTTTCAGGTTACATCCATTTACCTCTTATTATTTGGTAATTACAACTATTAATTTTTTTATTTTATTTCCTTATTTTACTTAAATAAATAAATAATAATATTAAATTTGTCCAATTACACTTATCTTTTTTATTTGACTAACATTATATTTACACGCTTTATATAAAAATTCTATTTAATAATATGTATTTTACATACGCTCAGAATTTACTCTTCCTCAGGTTTTTTGTATTTTATTTCTTTCCCTCATGAAACGACGAATTCTTTTGAATTTTACTTAAATGTCAAACATTTCATCTCTATTGTTTTAAGCTTACAATCTTTCTTCACCTGTTAATTGTAACCAAGCCACTAAATCATGTTTCAAAGCCCTTATTTTAGTGAAGAAGTAAGTCTCGATCAACAATTACTTGCACTACCAATCAAGTGGATATTAGTTCGTTTTGATTTGTATAAAATCAGGATTATCATGACGGTGTGGTTTATGTTTGTCCTGGCGCCATTTTTCCTTGTTAAGGGGCTTGAAGGAATTCCTCCAATTCCAAGCGGATACAATCCAGCAACTTGGATGCTTGAGGTTACTAAACCTGCTGTTGAGCAAAGAACCGGGCTAGACTTTGCAGACTTATACAAAGAATCCGAGCAATACAGGTGATTTAATTGATACCTTTTCAGTATTCTAACCAAGATATCCCTTGACTAAATATTTTTCTTTTCTTTCAATCAATTATTGTATATAATATATTTGCAACTTATTATAGAGAAGTGGAATCTTCCATTAAGACATTGAGTGTTCCACCTGCCGGCTCAGAACCGTTAAAGTTTTCTACCACGTACTCCCAAAATCAGCTTAAACAATTTTGTATCTGTTTTTGGAAGCAAAATCTTGTATATTGGAGAAGTCCACAATATAATGCCGTCAGGATAGCCTTTACTACTGCGGCTGCTGTGATTTTTGGCTCTGTATTCTGGGATGCTGGTACACGGAGGTAAATTTTTTTCTCTGAATTACATCCGGCGTTCCATTGTCGTAATTATGCATAATTTATTCTTTTGTTATATATTTCTTTATTATTTTTCTTCCCCACTTCTATTCACTATATATCGTTTTTTAAATGCTTACTATTATTATTTTTAAAATTTTTTGTTGCTCTAGATATGATTGAAGGATTAAAATTTGGAAGTATTTAGGAGTGTAAGTCATTCGGATAGGTTTGTAGTATTAGTTAAAAAGTATGAATTATTTTGTAGGCTTCACTCTTAATGTTAAGAGTTCATTAAAAAAATTTCGCCTACGAAAATGTCTGGTATGTTTCAACATCTAGAAAATTGTTCTAATAATAGTCTTTTGACAAATGAACCTCAATGCCATCATTGATAACTTGCTTTGGCTTTTTAGCATTTTCATCCTACACATAAGTCTAGGTTAAGGAGGGGCCTGGTAATATTATTCTTCCTGAGAGCACCTAATGGTGGTATAAATATTCCATATTCTTGTTTCAAGAATGGTTGCTTCTTCTTTGGTTGCATTTTCTATATGGAAGTCTTGAACCTTTCTGTACAATAATATTGTTCAGGGACTCAGTTCAAGGTTTATTTATAGTTATGGGAGCTCTGTATTCGGCATGCTTGTTTCTTGGGGTCAACAATGCTTCCTCAGTACAGCCTATCGTTTCAATTGAGAGGACAGTATTCTACAGAGAGAAAGCTGCAGGAATGTACTCTCCTTTTCCTTATGCATTGGCGCAGGTAACTGTCATGGTACTGAAGTAAATTTCGCAAATTACGGTACTTGTAAATCGAATGATGAGAATCTCATTGTCTTGGAAACAGGGTCTTGTGGAGATACCATACGTTGCTGTGCAAACAATTATATTTGGCGTCATCACATATTTCATGGTTAATTTTGAAAGGACAGCTAGTAAGATTCCAAGTTCCAGTTTTGCATGCCTCTTTCATATGAATTTAATTGTTGCATGTCTGTGTATAGATCTTGATGTTTAGGCTCCTTTTTTTAAAGTAAAATTTGACAGAAGTAATCTTCTCCTTTAGTGGAAAGACCTTGGAGATGTATCATTAATTAGTTGAACATATGCAAAAAAGATTCTGTTTTGTCAAAAATCACAAGTGCTTGGACTTTCCGCTGGATTTTCTGATAATTTTTGTCGATCCAAGTGAAAATCTTTTAGAATGAGCCTCGTTATGGAACATTTACAGTCTCAATAAACTGGTCTCTCATGTATTTGAAAACAAATTCAGTAATGTGGTTTTGTTTCTCTTTGGCAATGCATATAGATATATTAACAGTCCAACCTCAGTTGACTTCTTTTGGACAATGAATATGATACAATCTACTTAGTTATGCTATGGGATCTATTAATGAAGAGCATCGATTATTCAATAGAAATATTTTTTTTTTTTTTCAACGTAGAAAATATGCATCGAAGGAAGTTTTTAGTTCACCTCTTATGATATTGTTCCAAAAGTAGATATTTGGTTGAACTATACTGGCTCTGCTGGTTTATTCTTCCTCTTCAGTTGTTAACAGTTTGTTTGATTCAACATATAACATGTCATATTGTCATTGTTATGTGCACAACTCACCTGATCAAGGAATAGGCATGGGGTTGTCTAGTTCATCAATCAATTTGCCTGGGTTTCCAACCTACACTAACACAACCATTTCCTTCATCTGCTCAAGCCTGTCTGCCTTTTCATTTTCTATATCTAACGAGAAAAACTGAATACTGTCCACCTTCGATGAACTTAGTATTGAAATACACATTCCATGCATGCAATTTACGGTGGCAGTGTAGTCAATTTTTGAATGTTGCTAAAGGAAACACCGAAAGGAAGAGATTTTTATTGGGGAAAAAAAAAAGTGAGACCTGTTTGATTATCTTTATTGTTATTCTATTTGAACAATGTTTGTGAAACTGCAATTAATTTAATGAGCGTTTCTTTTATATTGCAGGAAAGTTTTTCCTCTATATTGTGTTCATGTTTCTCACCTTCACATATTTTACCTTTTACGGCATGATGGCTGTTGGTCTCACTCCTAACCAACACTTGGCAGCTGTCATTTCTTCTGCTTTCTACTCTTTATGGAATCTCCTTTCAGGTTTTCTTGTACCAAAACCAGTAAGTATAACATTTCATCACATGCAAACAAGTTAATTAATGCTTTAAAAACTGTATGGAATTCGTTTATAGTTGTCTTATGGGGAAATGCACCAAAGTTCTGTACCATTTTTGAAGCATATTTTGAACCATATTTAGCTGAAACTACAAGAAGAGTCAAAATGCAATCTCTTTTAAGATGATTAATGTTGTCCATGGCATGAAAAGGGAAAATTGATACAACTGATTGTTGTAACCAATGTTTTTTTGGGACTGTATGTGCCCGATTCAAGCTTCAAGCACATTGATGAGTTTCTGAACCATTGTTTCAGAGAAGTTTCTCTGCTTTTAACCAACTTGTTGCGCATGTATTTTATCAGAATATTCCAGGATGGTGGATCTGGTTCTACTATATATGTCCTGTTTCATGGACTTTGCGCGGTATCATCACCTCTCAGCTTGGGGATGTCGAATCCCAGATTGCGGAACCTGGGTTCCAAGGCTCAGTGAAAGACTATCTGGAAGTTAGTCTAGGATATGGCTCTGGGATGATTGGAATTTCAGCATTAGTGCTTATCTGCTTTTCTCTCTTCTTCTTCAGCATCTTTGCCTTTTCAGTAAAATTCCTTAACTTCCAGAGAAGATGAATACTGAAACCACAGAGATACGAAACTGCTATATGGACATGGTCACTGATGAACAACCTGAGGAATCCTTGGCTGATTGAGTGGAAAATTTCTGTGTCTTGAAGATTCTAAATCTTCATCATTAGTGCTCAGCCATGGTAAACTAACTTTGTATGCTTGAGGGACTCTTCAACTGCAGAAAATTCTTTTCGAATTTTATTTCAACTTTCCTGTTCACCAGATAAAAATTTAACTTCACAACCATTTAAACTCTGATTCGTTGATCAAAACAATGGAATGACTTTGTTACAATGGTTTCTTGAGGATTAATCAAGTGTACTAGTGCATTAGAAGAAACATATATAAAATGAACTTTAATAGTCGTTGATGTACATCGCTTGTGACTTGGGATGGTTAAATTTTACAAAATTCTCAAGTATTTTCTATGCCATTTTATTTTACAAAATATGATTTAAATGTATTATTGTTTATTTGTAGGCAATTTGTCGAAGGATGATTTGTATAATTTTTGGTTCCTATCCTATATAGAGATTGACCCAAATTTTGAGAATAACTATTTCATTATTACAATATCGTGGTAGATAATTATTATTTTATTTTAACAATTTTCATTTTTTTAATGATATTAAATTATATGAAATTGATTGTATAGATTTTATTAGAAGCGTAGAATTACACATACCCAACTTCGATAATAGAGTTGGTCAAAGAAACATGGAGAAACCAGAGCGGCTGCAACCCGTCTTGCAGCCTAAGAGTCATGGTCGGGGATATTGAATAAAGGCTAGTTTTAGCTAACTACCACTCCAAGACGAGTAAATGAGGGGGCATTTTCGTGGAAAGTAATGCATTTACATTTATTTAATAAGCAGATCATATATCATTGATCGGAAGGAAAAAGAAATAATAACTATTAGTCAACCATCACATGCAGAGATCCTGGAAGAGAACCTCCCAATAATTTTTTCTTCTTTGAGAGCCAATTTGTGGTGCACCACCACCTCACCTTCACCTTCACCTTCGCCTTCTTTCTGTCCTATTGTTCAATCAACATGGAGTCAAAGCCAAGTTTAAGGAACCAACTTTTCATCTCTCATGAAATCAATCCAATGCGAGATTGTATCCAATGTGTCATACCTCATATTGAACCCAAACCGATCAGCTTTTTCTCTGGTGCCCAACATTTTCACAGGACAACGAAACAAGATATCCAAGAATTCCCAGTTTGCCAAATCTTCCATCTCTGTTTCAGTCAGTCCTTCCTTCACAACAATATCTTTCCATACTTGTTTCTTGTCACTCATGGCTGTTGTATATCTAAAGTCTTCCAAGAACATCTCCTGGGGCACTTCTAATCCTAACTTAAGTCCAATACTTGGCCAAATCTCCTTCCATGTAAATCTAGGCCCATTGATGGCATTGAAAGCTTGGCCATCAGCTGAACAAAAATCACCACTGGTGGCTGCCCAAATTTCTTGTTCTGCCACTAGCCGAGCATCTGACCCGTCAATGTATAACTCTTCCCAACATTCTCTTGTCCCACCAAACACAAAGGGTAGATTTAGATGTTTACAAATGGCTGCATAGACACATAAACAGCCCATGAAGTTGTACAAAGTCCTCCCAGAACAACCCATCAACAAGCCAGGCCTATGCACAGACCAACCCACCTTACCTGCTAGTTTTTCCTTGAGCAAGTCCTCTAAATCATAGTAAAAATTCTGAGTTGCACTCGCTCTTGGACACTCTTCACCATAGTATCGAACTTCTTTCTCGCCAAATGGGCCTTGCAATGACACATAATGCTTCATTCCCGTTTGGAGAGCAACATGCTTTAATGCCTTAGCTGTTGGAATAATAGCATTAAAAACATTGCACATCATGGCCTTGTTCTGCTCACAACACCTTTGCATATCCAAAACAAATTCGCTAGCCCAAGTGACCCAGAAGACATGAGTCACATCTTCTAAACAAGCAAGTTTTTTCTTAACTTCAAGAGGGTTCAGCAGATCACATGAGATGAAATGGTAATTACAACTTTGGATTGGTCTGATCTGATCAGGATTTCTGGCTATGCCATAAACCTTCCATTGAGATGTTGAGATCAACCTTCTTGCCAGCTCCTTCCCAACAAGCCCAGTACTCCCAAAGATGATCGCAACATTGTTAGTATCATCTTCTGCTCCGCCAAAATTGGAAGCTTTGGCTTCCATTATTAAAAAATTTGGATGTTTTGGCTTTGCTTGAGCTTTGAATAATACTTCTATGTAGAGCTTACATATATATAATACATATATGTACAGTATCTTATTGTAAATGCCACCATTAAAAGGGTGGTCCAATAATACCTAATTTAAATTAATAGTCACTCTCCATTTTTCGAGGGAGGATTTCTTGGACGAATTCAATCTTGGCCATGAAGGGAATAATTTGGGTATATCATTTTATATATATAATATACTGCTAGTTGTTACCAAAGTAAGCAACATTCAGTTTTCAATGCTTTGTTTTGATGTTAAAATATGCTTCATGAAATTCTTCATTCAACGAATTTTACTTGGTGATTAGCCCTTGCATGGCTGCAAGGGTGGCAGATTTTGACTCTGGCCGTTAATATGCTGGCACTGCGGTTACATACAAGATTTTAAATTACACTTAGTGAGGTTCAACCAAGCTTTGCCAATTTCTTCTCGATAGGTCCAGCTTTACTGTTGAATTTGTATTAGAAAAGCTGCCATGCTTCTCCCATGGCCAGCAAGAATTTAATTGAATATTTGAACTGATAGCGATTCCAGATCAAAGTTTCAGTTGCGAAGCAATTATCAGAGGTCAAATTATTTAATTTTTTATAGGTGGGGGCATACGTAACATCTAGAAAGTTAGGCAAGCTACACAAGTTAGGATTCTTTCTTGCAGTGATTTTCTTGACTTTTAAAAGGTTAAAAAGGTTAGACCGGACCGAGGTTAGAATTCTTTCTTAATCTAAACTTTTCTAAATCTTTTGACACTAGTAAATTATAAAAACAGTGAGTCTTCTTTCTCTCTTCACCTTCTTTCTAATCTTTTATGCAAACCCATAAAAATAAAGAATTAGATATTAAGTTATGAGAGTTGATGAAATGAAGTAGCTAGCTCAATAACGTGTTGGCAACTATGGAAATGGTGTTATATATTATACAAGTTGCCTACTGGGTATGAAATATTGAAGTTAAACGAATATTCAATAACATAAATTATAAGATTTTGTGCGTGATTGAGAAATGGGAAAAGGATCCGATCAAGGGAATATTCAATAACATAAATTATAAGATTTTGTGCGTGATTGAGAAATGGGAAAAGGATCCGATCAACCCATGACAAAAGAAATAAGAAATGGTGCATATTAAACCACGTATTACGTAAGCAAAGCAAGCAAGACAGCGTTGCTGCACATGAAACTGTTGCCTCATGCCTGGAGGAATTTAAATTTCTACCCAATTTCGTGCCACCAGCAGTGGAGTCTGAGCCCAAAGCATGGAGATGCATAGGTAGGGCGCCCAGACACAGAACTGCCGAAGAGATTGCGATGGCACCCTTAGACAGGCCCGGTTTAGAGTCAAGTGTGAAATGTTTAACCAGCCCACTTTCATTTATGACTTGTCTAGCCCAATAAAGATGGTCAATACTTAGAAAAGCGACGCTTATACTTTTAGGTTTCACTTCTTCTTACACTTGAAAATAGAGAAGGTGACAGTACAGTAGCGGATTTTCATTAATAGGTGGTGGGGGCAAGACAAACTCTCAATATTCAGAGATTTTTATTCACTGATTATTACATTACTCGGAAATAACTTGGCATGGCATCGATTCTGCTTCAGCATGCACAACAGCCATAGGGAGAAAATTCATATATATTTATGGCACTTGGGCCTGGGCTACAACTTAGAAGGCATAAGAGAGAAAGAGCTATGTACATACATTTTACTGATGCTTCTCCAAGGTTCCTAAGAACCTCATTTTTCACTTGAAAACTTACCAGCCTTAACGATAGTACAAACTTAGCTCTGAATGTGCCATAGAATCCTCGATTAAATGTCGAAAGAGAAAAATAAAATTTTGACAAACAAGATGAGATAAATGAAACCAATACTCTGTGCTGGAAGGGATTGAACATCAACCCCAAAGGCTCTCCAATTGCCATCTAAGCTGCCAAGACTCCAGAGGATAGTTTAGATCCCAGGTTGACAGTGTCCTGGTCTGATATCACATAATCATAACTCATTAGTAATGATTGAATCATATATATCTTGATAACTTAACGTGTCCTCTCAAAATCAAAATTATATGTTATTCAAGGTGTTTAACATTTAGTCTTAGGATACACATTAAGACTATATTATCTTGAATTTATGTGGTAGCTTGGGATGTAACTGGGTACTTACTCTCTGGAATTTTGTGAACAAAGAAGCAGGCAGCAATGGCAATGTAGCACAGGAAGAGAACCACTCCTTTCATGTAATGTGAAGTTCCATCCTGAAAATAACAGAAGCTTTTATATGACTACAAAAGTCTGGTAAAAGCATAGGATAGGTAAAACTGGAAAGAGCGTGAACTAAAATGGAAAACCTGTAAAGTGAAGGCTGTGATGATGATTGTTAAGGCAAGAGAACCAGTTTCGAGAAGATTGAAATCAAGATCCATATTGATGCCCATTATCCAGGCGACGATCACACATAAAGGAACCTGAAAGTAATTAAAAAGATAATTAGAAATTCTCAGGAGATGAAGTACTGAGTGGATCAGAAATAGTAATAAAATTAAGTTCTGGGTTCTGATCAGTTTTATTACCACAAACATAGAAATCTGAGTAGCAGATCCCAAAGCAACACCCAAAGAGATGTCCTGTATATATCAGACCCCAAAAGTTTTTTGAAGTTATAGTAATGAATTATGTTATACAAATTTAGGCTAATATAATTGGTATAATTTCATTGAAATGTGCTGTACCAGCTTGTTTTTGAAAGCAAATATGATTGATCCTGCATGTTCTGCAGCATTCCCCACGATTGGCAGCAATATTATGCTGATAAAGCTAATAGAGATGCCCCAAGAATCCGATGCAGCCTTATTTGAACCAATTATTGAAAACAAAAATTAAAAGCCATGCTTATATGAGCTTAATTATGGGTAATATTGTTATGTTTATATACCTCAATTGTGCCCACAACATACTCTGATAACACTGCTATTATAGCTGTCATACCAACCAACCAGCTAAACGCACTCGCAAATCCTATCACTGCCTTCTCTTCTTCTTCTTCTTCCTGCTCATTCCAGCAGATCCAGTTACTCCCTAGCTAAATTATTTTTCAAGTTGATCTGAAATTTTTTCTAGACAAAGTTGAATTTTTCTTTTTTTCTTGATCGACAACTAAGTTGATAGATTTTTTTTTCTTTTGTTCCCTTTACAGTGTGTATCATAGATTAGTGTTTTACCTCTTGAGATTCAAAAAGCTGCCTGTGTGTTTTCAGCTGGAAGACAATATATGAAAGATATGCTATAAGCATACAAATGCTGCTTGCTCTAGACAAGTCAAGTGTAGAACTGGCTGTGAAACTCTCTGTCGCGGCAGCTCCTGCAGCTGCATATCTGAACATCAATGGCAGCATGTGGCACAGCAATCCCAGCAATAGAAGGAGCGAGTTCACATCTGCCTGCTTCTGTTAAAACATATATAAATTATACATAAACAAACAGGTTAATTAGAAACCTTAATTAAACTGGTGGAAATTACATGCCTTAATGCAATTAATTGTCTTACCCTATCGTATCTTTGCTCCTTTCTTAGATTGGCCAAGCCTCCGCAGAGAAGAGAGGTGCCAAGAACAAGAAGGAGATTTGAGAGGACGGAACCCAAGAGGGAATACTTGAGAACATGTATTTTGTTCTGGTAAAGTGCAAATAATGCTATTATCAGCTCCGTTGCATTGCCACATGTTGCATTCAGAAGCCCCCCAACTGCATGCAAGTCACCATCGACGCTCAATTATTATTATAATATTAATGAATATATTCCAATCTAAAATATGATAATAAAAAATCAACTTAACAAGATAAAGATCAATGGTATTATAATAAAAATCTATGTAAGAAAGTGTATATATATAAGAGGTTATATAGATTGGTATAAAATGTTAATCTATAAAAATGTAGCTGAAGAATTGAGCTTGATGTACCTGTTGGACCAGTGAAGTATGCGATTTGCCTGTTTTAGTTGAAGGGAAAAATAAGAGGAAATGGAAGTGTCAGAAAATTTTCAACTCGTCATAATAGATATTTCTTGTATATGAATAATACAAAATTCACATGCACTTACTCAGTGAGGAAACTGACACGCTCGGCAAGCGGAGTGAGTCCAAGTAAGCTCAAAGCAAATATCCAAGGCTACGTGGGGCAACAGCAGTTTATGATTATCAACTTTAAAACAACTAAAAGATGGAAGGTAATTGCAAATTATCATACATTTTTTCTCATTGTAAATCAAAGTTCATGATAAAGTTAAACATTATTGTATATGATACGAGTTGGTGTAAAGTGTAATATATTAATGATGCGTTGTTTTCCTCGATATAAATATTTTGTTTAAACTTTATGATCAAAAATGGAAGAGATGATCTATCTTTATCATAGAAAGCTTTTTATATATCAAACTTACTCTTCCAAAGTTATAAAAATCAGCAGCGACTGCAAGAGGAACGGCCGGGAAGAGCACGGCAAGCTTAGTTCCCAGAATGACCTCTTGCAAATTGGCTAAGAATTCTCTAAGCATTTTGAAACGAGCATTTGAGATGAGCAATGGATCAGATTTCTTTCGCAACATTGAAGATGACATATTGTGTGCCGTCTTTCCATTCCTAATCTCCTTGCTCGAATCCTTAATAGAGTCACCATTTTCCAAGTTACAAACCTCTTGAGAGTCCATTATCGAAACTAGCTAGCAAGTACCACCTCAGCCTAGACTTGTATTTCTCTACACTTACATATACTCGAAGAAACTAAGGGAGCAGACTTACTCTTTGGTGGGTTTATATATATAGGACAGCGTTTGTTTTCTGTTAAAAAGTTGCCTATTATATTGTCTATATGTATGCAGCTTCCTGGAATTTTCCAACCTTGTATCCATTCTTGCATGAGCCTCCACATGTACGTATTGTATAAACTGTTACAGAGATAGGTGTTGCATTGTTGTTAGTGTTGAGTTGGGAACAAGAACTTCCATATATTACTGTATATGTTAAAGAGCAGTAGTGCTCATGCAGAAGAAACCAAATTAGAAAAGGAAAAAGGAAAGCGTACGTTTCTGCTAGTCTCATGTTTCTTTGTGGGTAATAGAAACCAAAGTAAGGAAAGGTTTTGATTGTAAACCACAATTCACTGGCTAACCAATGTGAGGTATCCAGTTACAGCAATAAGGGATGGATAGCACTAAGCTGTATGGTTGGTTATTGAAACTTATCGTAACAGTTAACAATAATGCTGGCTTCTCAAAGATTAATAATTACTAATCAATTATGCCCATGCATGATCTGTATTTACTGCACGCACGTTGTTCTATGTTGTGCATGACAAGGAGAAATACTTACATCATGTAGTATTAGTATCCAAAAGATGGTAAACTTTTTTCATAATTTAGTATTTTTTCCAATCATGAATAAGGGGTCTTACATGTAAGTCAGATAATAATTTTAATTATTTTTTTAATTTAAAACACAATCAAAGACATTCAAACATGTTATGTTATTATTTTCATAAAATTAAACTTATAATTATAAACTTAACCTTTAATATTTAAGTCTCTATTAAGAATGATAATCCGCTAAACGAACAAAGTTCATTAACAAGTAGAAATGAGATGCTTTAACTGTGGTTGACCTCAGCCTGAGAGCAACAAGCACAATTAGCTAGCATGCATGTTATCTACTGTGACCGTGATATGTCTTTGACTTGAGTCATCACGGAGTCTTTCTAATTATGCAGGAAATACGATCTGTGATGTAAGTTTGTGTTGTGCAATAATCGAAATAAGAGAAGAAAATGATAAGAAATCACACACAAATTTAAGTGATTCAGTTACGAGTCTACGTCCACTGTGACGATAAAAATATTCACTATATTCAAATTATGGTTAAATCAACAGGAATATATAATAAATCCTAGTTCTCAAAATATCTAAAATACCTTTACCATACCCTCAACAGATGTATGACATATGAGTCATACCCTCGACAATTTGCATTAAAAGTGTAAAACTAACAATGGAGGAAACTTGATAAACTTTTACCCAAAAAAAAAAATAAATAAATAAAAGAAGTCCTGCAAGCCCTGTTGATGTAGTTGTGCAGTTGCTTCACGGAAACAAAATTGCGATGGTGATTGAAAGCTAGCTAGCCAGCTAGGGTTATCTTTCTTATTCTCTTTTTTAATGGCTTTGCTTACTTGTGCTTCCAAAGTTGTTTGTAAAAGTAAACGAAATGAAAACAAACAAAACCATGATAAATGATGAACGCGCAATGGGATTTTCGATGTGTTTATTACTAATTAAGCATTAAAACTGATCAAATTAACCTAAATACAAACAAGAAAAATAATAATACAATGAGTGCAGTGCAATGCATTCTGTACTAGAGAGCTAGAAACTTCCAGGTAGTTTCACGGCTTCCTCGACAGAGAACCAAAGGCTTGTAATATATATATAGAGAGAGAGAGAGAGAAATTTTGCTCAAGGAAAGAAAGGACGAAAGCAGAATAAGTTTGAGCAAGTGATCAGAAAGTTGGGAGGAAATTTCCTTGCTGTTCAAAAGGGTACCGATGAAATTTAATTTATCTAGTCCATTCTATTACTTACTGCCAATATCATTCTACTTGCTTGCTTTCGCCTATGATAAAATTCTATCAACAAGATAGCAGAAAAAGTACAAATGTTAATAATTTTATCATAAAAATTAGAAAGAAAAAGAAGAATAAGATTTTGATTTTATATTTCATTCTTTAAAAAAAAAATTAATTAACTGCCAATTTTATCAAATCATTTTTTTGTTAGGACAATATCAAATAGTATCTTTATGTTTTAACTTAATCTCAATTAGAAAACAAATTTACTATTTTCATCAACTAAACCCTTAAAATTTATTTTTTTTAATCAACTATTAATTTTAACCCTTAAAAATATATATTTATCCCTACTAAAATTTTTTTCTTAATTTTAACATAAAATAAAATAAATAAAAAATAAACAAATTATACTCCTATAATAAACAAATTTATACTTTTTAGATTTTCATTTTTTAAAATTATTTAAAATTAAAGAAAAAAATTTTAATAGGGACAAATATATATTTTTAAAAGTTAAAATTAACAGTTAATTAGAAGAGTAAATATTAGAAGTTTAGTTGATGAAAATGATAAACTTACATTCTGCTTGAATTTCGATTAAAATATAAAGGTACTATTTGACATTATCCTATTTTTTGTTTTTCTACTAATAAATGATTTAAAAAAATTATTCCTGACAATGTTTTTGATGATTTTTGAAAATGCTAAAAAAGAAATTGATGGTCATATGTACTTTGTAAATAAAATATTACTTCAAAAAAAAAAATTAATATTGTTTGGGGTTCCTTGAAATACTGAGAAAATTGAGGGAGTAGAAGTTTCTAGAGAAAGCTAAAGGTACGTACAATAAATAAACTGCCAAGAAATCACTGATTAATTAATAAGGGAAAAACCGCGCGAAGAAGAAGAAGAAAAAAAAACGAACCCTAGAAATGGCCGAGAAATTGGCGCCTGAGAAACGTCATCGTTTCGTCCACGACGGTGTGTCTCTGTCTCTCGTCGTTTCCCTCTGTTTCTGTGATTAGTTTATTATGATATTGAGACTGTAAACCTGGAAATCTCTGATTTAATTTTGAATTTACTTTTTTTTTTAGGTCAAACGGTGTTTGAATGGGATCAAACCCTAGACGAGGTGAATATGTACATAAATTTGCCGCCAAATGTTCATTCTAAGCAATTTTATTCTAAGATTCAGTCTAAGCATGTTGAAGTCGGCATCAAAGGCAACTCTCCTTACCTCAATGTCAGTCAATTTCAGTATTTTTCTCTGTTTAATTTTAATTTTGTTTTTTGAATTGTAA
This sequence comes from Bursera palmeri, assembly GCA_026225775.1. Classification (NCBI taxonomy): domain Eukaryota; kingdom Viridiplantae; phylum Streptophyta; class Magnoliopsida; order Sapindales; family Burseraceae; genus Bursera; species Bursera palmeri. The sequence continues at coordinate 51,303 of JANKKB010030148.1, forward strand.
CTTATTTGATAACCTTATTTGTTTCCATTTTGTTTAAACTTGTTTGATTTCAGCATGAACTCACCTGTCCCGTGAAGACTGATTCTTCCTTCTGGACTTTAGGTGAGTTTTTTTTTTTTTTTTTTTTTTTTTTTTTTTTTTTTTTAATTTTTAAAA
>JANKKB010030149.1:3640-59030 GCA_026225775.1 Bursera palmeri
CAGAATTGGAAAACATGGGGGTCTTGACCCATAAAAATAGGGGTCTTAATGTTACTTAAAATATCAAAATGGAGGTCTTATGTTACTTTATGAATAACAGGAGTGAATTTGTTACTTAGACCAAACCTTGGGGGTGTCTATGTATTTACCCCTTCAATAACCTCACTCAAGGTTATTCTTTTCTGGATCACGCTCCACTGAATCAATACAGAGTTTACACTATTAATATGCACTAAGAATGCATGTAAAGAGATTTGAGAACTATATAATACCTCTGAAGTTGTATAATATGATTAAAATTTACCGCAAAATTAATTTATTAATTAAAAATCATTGGATACAATATTAAAATTTTTTTTATAATTTAACTATTACATCGTTAAAAAAAAAAAAATTATACGACCTTTAAAATATTAGCATGTAACTTTAAAACATACTTTAAAATTACCCAAAATTCTATTTAGATATTTTCACATCAAAAATTCCGAAAAGAACAGATTAAAATTTATGGTTTGGGGAAGCAAAACGAAAGATTTGAGGAATCTGTAATGAGCAATGGCAGAAGCATTAGATAACAATTGGGCAGTTGGAACACAAGTTGCATAAACACAATCTTAGAAAGCTTAGTAAGGGGTGATAAGACAAAGCCTTGTATTTGTAAAACAAAGTGAAGATCTTAGTCACTTCGCTTCTTGTTCTTCTAAATCCTCCTCAGGATCCTCTTCAATCTCCGACCCAGTATCCTCATCTTCCTTCTCCAACACTGAATCATTCAAATCATTGCCAGCTTGATCCGACGACCCAACTTCACATTTTGATATTGGAGCAGCTATTTCTGATCCTGTTGCACAAACAACTTGTTCAGTATTTACAACTGGTTTCTCTGATTGCGATGTGATCAGGTTGTCCCTCAAAAGACTTGTATTCTTCTCTTCAGATTCATTCTCTGATTTAGTGTCAATACTCACAACTACTGGAGCTTCAGACTCTGTTGTAATAGATTGCTGCTGACCTTCACCTACTGCAGTAACTTTATTTTTTCTCCCCGCTTCTGATATTCCCAGGGACCCTTGATTCTGGGAGTTATGCTGATACTGTGTTTCCTGATTTGACCCAGGAGCCGGAGCCGGAGCCAGAGGTGGTGCTACTACAGCTGGTACCCCTGATACTTGTGCTGCCAGTAGTGCCGGTACCTGTGCAGCTAATAGCGCAGGTGCTTGGGTTTGAGAGAGTACATAGGTCAGCAACTGAGCCAGAACAACCTGAGGGTCACTCACACCTTGTTGGACTTGAGGAATAGCAGAACAGGAGGGAGTATTACAGTTCGGTGGGTAAAGTGCTTGAACCGCTGCCTCCCCGTATAAAGCCCGGTGACCATTAAACCTCTTAACATTCGCTAGGTGCTTTTTACCAGCCAAATGACTGTCAAAAACAACCTGCGACTCACACTTGACATTGCACAACTCACATATAAAAGGAATAACCTCTTTGGGTTTGGGAGGTTCAACATGTCGTCTGGGCCCTTCGTTAGTTCTCATATATTTACCACCTCGGCCCCCTCTCATCTTACGCTTGAAACCACGCCCCCGACCATCAAATTGATCCCTCGACTTCCTTTGAGGTTCTGCTACCGAACCCACTGTGTGAACTTCAGGCTTGTCCACTGCATCTTTGTGCAGCTCAGTGTCAATATTATTGTTATCAGTAAGAGCCTGGGAGGGTAAACGCTGCTGTAGGGGTTGTTTTTCCTCAGGTTTCTCAATTTTCTCAGGCTGATTACCTTCCAATTGGCTTCCAGAATTTGAAATTTGAACATTCTGCTGTCCAGTTATGAGTTTATTATTGAGATTCCGTAACTCCGCATTTACTTGTAGATTTTTTTTATGTCGCTTTCCATTCTTATGCTGCTCTAAGATTTCTGGCGTGTTGCAGTCAACCCTACAAAGTTCACACCATGCCATACGTGGAGGTGGCCAGTTAGCAGCTGGCACTTGTGCTGGTACAGATGAAGGAGTCTGCCCAGCAACAGATGTTGAAGGCAAAGAATTTGATGCTGCACCATGCAGTGGTACGTGCCTACCACCACCCTGGCCACGACCCCTGCCATCTGGTCTAGGGCCATGGCCCCGAGCAGCCCCTCGAAAGGGTCTGCCACCCTTTCTACCACCACCCCTGTATGGAGCTTGGCCAACCTGCAAAAACAGCATCGAAAGATAAAATGCAACATTTAATAATATAACTGAATAATATGATCAAGTTAAAAATAAAAAACTTAAAAATAATGAGAAAAAATATAATGTAAACAAAGATGCAATAAATAAATACCAAGATACTACCAACATAAAATTACAAACGAAAAGTTCATGATCTAAGTGGTGTGGTGTGGGATACACAAAAATTGAATTACAAACACAAGTTCAAGGATACATATTTCATTTTCTAAAAAACAGACCAATAACATGAAACCATAAACAAATCTGGAGATGCTTTCTCAAGGCTTATCTCACCAACTAATTCTAAACCCTAGCATGTTGCAAACACTGGGTTCTTCACTGTCAACACTTTTCCGAGAAACAATTTGAGTTTTTTTGTATGCATCCTCCTTTTTATTGTGACTAAAGAAGTAGAAAGCTAATCTTAATAAAAACTTTTACAATGAGAGAAAGTCATGTGAATGAAAAAAAAAAAGAGGACAGCCTTATACACCTGAAGCTCCAGCCATTGTTCAATGGACATCCCTTCAAAAGTCACAGTTTCTTAAAAAGTAAAATTTATCTATCAGAGACCTCTATGACCAAATCTCAATGTGTCCATTCACAAAATTTGTTGGCACCATCGTAGAAAGCGATCCTCAATACTCAAAATTTAAGGCCTTAAATAATAGGCTAGATGCACACCTAAGTCCAAAACAAATAACAAAAAATCTTGTTTAAAACAGAATTCTAGTTAGGAAATATTTACAGCATCCTTAACTATATGGTACACCACAAGATACCTCTAAAAAACAAGAGTTGTGTATAAGAAAAGTAAAAAAGTTGGCTCAACAACGATATAAAAACTAGTGGCAAGGAAAACTAAATTATGGCATCACACCCAGCAATGTGAATCAACAGAAATGTCAAGAAGCAGAAATTAGGAAAGAATGATCTCAATGAAATCATTAATCTTAAAATAACATCCCGAAGGATGCCAACATGCCCACAGGAGCTCTAAAGCAACCAGTAAAGATCCATTCATATGCATCTTGAATGCGCATAGAACCTTTATAGCCACAATTGCTGCAAAAATGAATCTGGTCACTATAGGGGTTGTGGCCAAGTTAGCAATTATAGTCACTTGATCTGGAAAAGCACATCTTGAAAGGATGCCAACATGCCCACGAAGCTCTAAAGTAACCAGCAAAGATCCATCACTATACATCTATAATGTGGACCAAAATCTGTAGCCACAATTGCTGTCTAAACTACATCTGGTCGCTCTAGGGGTTTGTGGCCAAGTCAGCAGAGCTCTCTTCTTATCTTTTATTAGCAATTGGATTTGAGGGCCAAGAAATCAATACCTATCAGCTCTGCTGTTCCGCTGATATTTCCATATACGCCTGAGGGAGCACAGCAAAACATCTACTCCAACATAATTTGAGTCAAATATCAAGTCAACCAACTGAAAAATCTTCAACCCGGCACAAAGTTTGTGACCGAGAAAAAAAAGGTAAATCAGGCACTAAAGAAGCTAAGCCTTGCCAATCTGAGAAACAAGCTTTTAAGCTCCTCTTGTTTTAAGACCTACATATTAAGATTGACGTGAGCACGAGCCCATTAAAGAGTCTTGTTTAAGCTATACCTCAACTGGGCTCAGCTCGGCTCCTACAATAACAAGTCTAGTAAGCTGCAGAGCAATCACTTCTCTTTTTTATAACAGTCAAATGTATCATCGCTCACCTTTTATGGCCTTCATATGAATCATTAATAACAACATAAAATGTTATAAACTACGAAATTTCCATGCACAGATGCTAAAGCAGTTCATTAAAGTGGCAACATCCTTGTACATAAATTTGCAACAAAATTATGTACAAGGATGTCGCCACTTTAATGAACAGCAATGTGAATCAACAATTTACAAATGAACTTAAAAGAATAAAAAATACAGAAGCATATTGTGGACAATCCTGATCCACACGGTACATAGATATTCTGAAAAACTAACAATAACCTTAATACAATCCTCTTGGGAATGAAAGATCAAAAGCTATTCTTTTATGCCTATGAAATTACACCATACGTAGATGCATAATTTCAGATAAACCCTCAGCAAAAGCTACACTACTCTCTGGCCATAACTAAACAATCAACAGCTGCAAGACAATTAATCTTAAAAAAATAAATAAATAAATAACACCCAATATTTCCAAAAATTTCACTAGGAAATCATTAAGGCGAAATATGGCTCAAGAAAATCGAAATAATTTGGGTCCATAAGCATTATCTGTGCACACCATTTGATATCAAACTAGTCCCAAAAGCGAGCAAAAATTCAATCCCTAACTCAAAATATATAGATACATCAATTTTCTTGCTTGCAAAATTATTTTTCAATTACCCGTGGGTGGGTGGTGGTCCTCTGCGCCGCATCGGTATTCCCCGCGAACTGCAATTGATTATCAACAACTGCATGCGAAAAATACGTGTTCTGCAAATGGGTGGGGTCGGGTGGGATCGGAACCCCGGGAGGNCACAACTGCATGCGAAAAATACGTGTTCTGCAAATGGGTGGGGTCGGGTGGGATCGGAACCCCGGGAGGGTGAATCGAGGTGGGTTCTTGATGAAATTGTTGAGGATAAGAAGTAGTATTGTAATCTTGAGAAGTGTAATATTGATATTGTTGTTGTTGGTGTGGTTGATTGTAGGCATAATAAGCTTGCATTTGAGATGGGTCATAGGCTTCAGCTGCCGCTTGTGGTTGATATTGCTGGTAAAACTGTTGGAACTGTTGGTGTTCCATGGCCGTTTTTGTATTAACTTCTTTATTTTTCTTCACTTGTTCATGCGTCCGTGCTTCCCATGCCTGTTGTGGAAGAAAGAGGGAGAAGCTGAGATTCACAACATTGAATGGAATGGAATTCTACTTATCAAGCGCCTCGCCTTTAACTTACTGCGCATCCTAAGGAGCAGTCCCGGCCTTCGCCCTTTAAGCTTCTCTATTGTTATTATTTGGGCCGATATTTTGGGCTGGCTGGTTTATGGGTAGTTTTGATTGAATTCCTAGTCTTTCTTTAAGCCACACTTGATCTATTTCTAATAAATTCAGAGTACAATTACAAAGCAAAAATTTAGTTCCATTTTTCATTTTTGTAAAACAAGGAAGTAGCATCAAAACGTCCTCTTTTTGCCAGAGGGTAAGGCGTGGCAAGGTTGAAAACGGCTGACAAACCGATAGAAAACCAATCTACGACTTATAAGACGCTAAGATCAGTACCTCAAACTAGTATATTCAAAGACAGAAACAAACCAGAGTAGAGAATAACTTTTAATAAATTGGAGATGATGCAGCTCCGAGAAAATTAATTAAAAATATGAAGGCACTCGCACGAAAAAGAAAAGATAAAATAATATAATTTGCTCTTTTCCATGTGACAATTTGATCGTAAGAATGAGTGAACGGGGAATAATGAACAAAAAACCCAATCAGCTCCTTTTAGTCAAATTCTGGACATAACCATTTAATGAGATTAAATCTATCCTTTTTTGAGTATGCTATTTGAGTTTGAATATATATACAAAAAGAATTGATCCTTCTGTATATCTCATGACTGTACATCAAACCAACTATGCATCACATTCCCATTTTCACTCTATAAACATCAGGGTATGGCAAAACTGGTCAGTCAAATTCTTCATGCGACAGTGGCATATGTACAAATCTCAACATATTGAAGGGGTTCCACCAAAAACTGGAAGCTCCCATCAGTGCCATCCCTATCTCCTAACCTTGCATTAAATGAGGTCATGTGATCGGTACCATTGTATTGTCAAGAAGCAAAACTGTAGATTTACAACTGTTCGTGGAGACTTATAGTTTGACTTCATGAAAAGCATCCCCAACATTACCAACGTTCAAAATTTGGTTTGGCGAGGGTTCAGAATAAGTTGATGTAGGTGCATCTAGTGCTTCCCCATGACGTTCCCCGGCAACACTAAGACTTCCACTCCATGATGCTGTTCGCCGGGATTGAGTGGGAAGTGAATTATTGCCATCTGCCATCACTCCTGTTCTTTTGTATACAATATTGTCCATACTAGGAAACCGTTGCATGGTCATTGCTGATGTTGGTGGAGGTGAGATTGATTCCTTAAAAGATGTTGGTGGAGGTGACATTGATTCTGTAAAAGATGGTGGTGGAGGTGACATTGATTCTGTAAAAGATCTTGGTGAAGGTGAGATTGATTCCTTAAAAGATGTTGGGGAATTTTCATTGGTCACAGTTACTTCCTGAATGCTCTCCACAGTTGTTTGAATCAACTCTTCACCAGAGCCAACTGAGGTTGGTATGAAAAACTTGGGATTGGAACCACCCCCAGATTTAGGAAGAGGAGGAGAAGACTGGAATAAATTAGCCGGGCTCCCACTGCCTTTGTTGAAAGTGTCAACATATCTGAGAAATAGTTCCACATATTTTACAATATCAGCTAGTACAAAGAATTAAATAAATACCATATACACATAAAAACAAATAAATTCAAATGCAGTTTCAAGCTGCGCATTATTTCAATGATACTATACCTCGAGCGAACACCCATCCGTCCTCGAGCAGAAAACTGATTTGAATTGGGTGGAATGGGTGGGATTCCTGAAATCCTATCATAAGTAATTGGGCTTTGAGTCTCTGGCCCAAGACTCGTGTGCAAGCTTTCAATTTTAGGAGAATTATTTATCTTGTTATCAGGCATTCCAGAAAAAGTTGGTGGTGGTGCCAAAGCTGGTTCCTCAGCAGGAGGTTCAGCTCCTTCCTCAACCCATCGTTTAAGCTTTTCGTCATAATAGAATTTATTCTTCTCACCCAATTTAGCCTTAACAAACAACATAGCATACAACAAATAGTCAAGCTGAGCTAAGAATATAATCCACTTGTAGAAAGTGCCTTCAAAAAAATAGTTAAACTGCAGAAATACCTGTCTGTCTGGACGAGATCTTAAAACCAACCCCACAGTCTTCTGGAATAGCTGTGAGCCAAAACGCCCAAAACGAGATGACCCGCCAGAGACTGATACCCTTTCTTTTGTATCAGAGATGTCTGATTTCTTGGAAGAATCAACCTGATTGAATTCAAAGAACTAGATATATGATCTACAGAGAGGAGTCTTGTTCCAACTATCAAGTCTTACTAGCAGTTCCAGAAAAATAAAATAATGCAAAAGAATCAGATATTAGATCTCTTCCCCTATCCCCTTCCAAATAGGTTTTGCTCATCAAAATGGCGAGTTATCAGTTCTCTTTGTCCGAAAACATTTATATGCTCTTCATATAGACAATCTATAACAAAGAGTATTAAATAACAATCAACTGAGCATTTGGCATTCACCCCATATTGTAAGAGCTAAGGCTCTCACCTTTCCAGTTCATAATGAGGTAAATGTTAGTTAGTAGAGTCCGAAACAACAGAATGTCCAATTCCCGATGAAAATTAGTAAAAATGGTCATGTGGCAGATTCACCATGACCGGCAGAATCCTTGCAGAAAGAGATGGTAAGCCCATGACAGGTTGGTGTAGGGATAGGCTCTCTACTCCTAAAGTGTCTCAGATTTGGACCGAATGAATATATTGCTTGTTGAGCGGTGGAATCATACTTCTTTTTCTAGGGAAAATATGGAACAGTTCAGTAACCAAATGAAACTTTTCAAGCATTGACAATATAACTGCAGTAAGAACTTTGTAATGGTCATTCCTAGTTCAAAATATCTCAAACAAACCATCAACTTATCCAGCAGAATGGCTTCGCTCTAGGAAAAAATGCCAACAAACTTCATTCTTTAGGCCAAAAATAGAAAGAGTGTCTTGACTTCTGCTTAGGCACAGATTTTTTGACTACCTAGTTACTGACCCCATGTTATAGTGTAGACATACCATATTTGTTTGTTCCCACAACCAAGGATTTGTAAGGCCTGCCCCAACCTTACTCCCTTGTAAAAAGTCTACCTTAGTAGTAGATTCATGATGATTCTAAACTGATTACTTTTCTTGATCAGGGTCAAAGGATGGGAAAACTTATACATAGCAATCAAGCATTGAAACAGTTGTAGAAATACCATATGGTTAATAGAAAGGGAAAATAAATCTTTACCTTACCATGGCTTCTACCAAATTCAGGTTCTGAAATACTTCTGTTAGGCACATTAAGCAGATTGGTCTCACCAGTCCATTCACTTATGGGTTCCACTGATGCAGAAGGCATTAAAGTAGACATGGCCATTGATGAATGACTACTAGATACTTGCTGACCTCCCGGTTGTTGAGCAAATTCATTGTATAGAACAGCATCATGTGATTTTGAAGGAATAGATGGAGGAGGAACACTCCCAACAACACGATTTGCAGTACTATCAAAGAAGGTGCGTAATTTACCAACCAGTTTTGTAGGAGCCAGACTTGTTGTGTAACCACCCTGTACATAAAGTTGTCTTAATCAGAAATTTGTCTTAAATCAGAAATAAAAAGCATATAGCTCGATGATAAAATTATCAAAATGTTAGAGAGATACCTGTTGGTGGGTTCTTAACCGCTCCTCAAGAGACAACACTAGTTGTTTCCATGTCTCCACTTCTGGTGTTCGACCTGTTTTCAGTGACTTCAAAATTGCTTGACAGTATCTGAGCCAACATGTCACATCACAAAGACAGACAAATCAGCAAAAACTCTCTTTAACGAGTGTATATCTACTACATCATACTTACTTCAATGAATCAGAAACTTTTCCAACTTCAGCCAGCATGTGGGCATAAATAAGCTTATATGGCTGAAAAGGTAGGAGGAGAAATTGAGCATTTCCAAGCACTTTTGCGTATTCATATAACTCTGTCCTCTGCCCAGATATTCAGAAGGCCAAGCTAGTTGAGTTGTAGTTATTACAAATATAGAAGATCAAAAGCTAGCAAATGCAACATCTCACAACAAACAAATAAGTGACAGAAGACATGAGTTAATCCATGACTGCCACAAATGCAGCTGATTTCAAGAAACGAAACTTATAAATATAAATTACTACCTACATGCCAGAGGCCAAGACTGAATATCAAGATTAACAAGCAGCAAGTAATAAAAGCAAAGCAAGTACAAAAATCAAATTATACAATTTTAACCATCTTATAAATTAATATGAGAAAGGTGGATGATGGTTAAACACCTGAATGGCCTCAGGACTAGCATATGTTCGTGGGAATTTCCAATGATCTGCACCAATAAGACAAAGTCTTGAACTGTCTGAATAAGCTTCGAAGTTGGATTCTGCCACTAAATAACATATATGTGCGGCAGTAACCTGGGCAATTACATTCTGGTAAGGATAATATTAGGAGACATAAACATCTTTCACAAGAGAACTAAAAGAGCTACATGCAACCTACCTCACCCCTCTCCTTCCATAAGCAATCACCAAGATGAATAATAACAAGCTCATCACCTTTCGTTCTGTTAGCAGTGATGATAGCCAGGTTCTCTTCCCATTTATCCAACATACAATTAGGCCCAATCTGTAGTTCAAACAATTAATAATACACATGGAACAAGCTAACGCAAATCTATTTCAAAAGGATTCAGGAACATTCAAATTACAAGTAGGAATATGAAGGACTTGTTCTTTTCAGCACCTGATCATTCAGCAAAATGTTTTCGCGGAAAATTAAAGGGTATGTTTGTTTATGAATTTCGTATTTCTGTTTTCAAAAATTAAGTAAAAATATGTGGTTTATTTTGAATTTTGAAAATGATTTATAGTTGATATTGATTTGAAATACATTGGTAAATGAGCGTTTCTAGAAAATGTTTTCTAGTAATGAAACAAACAAAGCCTAACAACTCTGACTCTATAACAAAAGTAATAAGCTTAATCTGCACGTCATGCCACAAAAACTAATTCTCTTCTCAACATCCTCATATGTAAAACAGATATGCATCGACCTGATAGATTATATCATCTAAAGGGTAACAAAACAGCATCAATTTCCAGGCACTAGGATGTGGATGACAGCAAGTCATAAGTAACTCTTGTCCATTGCCAAACCTGACATAATAGGAAACTCACCAAGAAAATAAATAAAAGATCACTCTAATGCAACAGAGACTAAAAGCATAGGTTCTCAAACCAATAACCTGTACAGACTGTTGAAATGTATCTACAGAATCTGGGATAACACTAGTAGTTTTGCCATAGGAAAACACATCTGCAGGCTGCCCCGCAATTAGAAGGCACAATGTCCGCAACGGTGACCCTGCTACTAACTGCTTAAGTGCCATTTGCTTCACAGTATCACCATAAAACTGCATTCATTTATAAAAGAGACAAACAGATACCAGCACCAAGCAGAAATCAAGTCAAACATCTTTTACAAATGAACTCATAATAAAATAAGTATCAACCATGAACCATCCCTTGCACAAGTTGGAGACTGCTAAAAGATGTAAAACGTGATGGAAAGTACATGATCACCAAGTTGAGATGCAAGAACAAGTGCTGGTCCCCACAATTGACCCTCTTGTGCACATTGTAGAGCTTCTCTTTTCCGACCAGAGACAAGAAGCTTCTGTACCTCAAGAGCAGTTGCCTAAGCCAATGATAATTGTCAATTACAGAGAGTATCATGAAATAGTAGAAAAGGGTACAACATAAAGAGTCTATGATACGAAATCAGAATGGGGAGACAAGAAATACCTGAATTTGTGTTTCAGCAGGCAAGCTCTGCAAGCAGTATGTCAGGGCATCAAAGTTGTTAAATTGCAAGCTATTGTTTTCTGCAGACCCAAATAGCTTAGCAACAGCTGACTCTGGACAATCACTTTCCTAAGAGATAAAAATAGAGGCAAAAAAGTAAGAAATCAAATCGCACTAATGACACCATGAGAAAACTGCTGCAATTGAGTTATGAACCTATCCTATATGCATCTCAACTATTGAAGCATTGAGGCTGAAACAGAAGCCTTTAATCTTAACATATATACAGTAAGCCATAGAATCAATAACAAAGATTGGATTGTTATGAAGAATTATCAGATTTCTAAACTGAATCAGACAATATGTGAAAACATTGTAGGCATAACTGCAGTGCAGTAGACAGGTAATGAGCACATTATCATGGATGGTAGATACACTTAAGGCGTTCAAAAGGGGTGTACCCAAAAACAATCATTGGAAACAGAATAAATACAACATTGGGAAGTAACTGACCTCCAATGATGGGTCTGTGCCAAAGGGAGATCGAAGTTTCCCATAATGCTGACATGTTATTTTTAGCAAAGAGAAAAGTAATCTCATAACTTTTCCATTTTTACTGTCAATATTTGAGTATTCATTGTTTGCAATCCTCTCATCAATCCACTTGTTCAACTCTTTATTTCCAACATTTCCACCAACCAGTGGACCAGGGAAGGATTGCTGGCACAATGTCTGGAAGTAGTCACAAGCACCCAATCCAAAGCCTGACGCAGCAGTCTTGTCCAAAACTTCCATCAAGTTGAGAACATTGATCACACCTCCAAATGAACCCTTCAGATCAAACAAACTTTAACTTGAGAACCATTATGGCACCATAACAACAGTTAAAAGAAACATACATATCACTATATCATCAAGAAAACAAATACTATCTGGAAACTGACTCACAAAAGAGTATAAAACCTAACCTTCCTTCCGTATGAGGAGTTTGCGTCAAAAGAACTACAACTTTTCAAGACCACAAGCTTTCCACCAAATCCAAAGGTAACTAGAGCATGTGGAGGACGTCCAGCAGATGACCTACCCTCGCTGGGCACATAAGAAAAGTCACTGCCACTCTGGCGTTGCTTCTGTTGTGAAAAACTTACTGGTTTCTGACTATCAAAATAACCAGGTTTAAAATGCATCTGTTGGCTTGGCTGCACCTTGGCCTGGTTATGATGCTGAGAAAATTGTTGGGAAGGAATAAAGTTTTGAAATCCAGAAACCCCATTACTATTATCAAAACTCCAATTTGCTTGCTCAAACGGAGCAACTGTTTCAGAAGAACTGTACTCTATTCGTTGTTCTACAGAATTGTTGACATGACCAATTGAACCAACTAAGTTGTCTAACTGCTTGTTATCAGTAAGATCAGTAGTCTCGCTTTCAGAAACATGCTGGCTTTGCCATGTGTTTGTATTTTTCTGATTGTAGTTGCTCACAGGTCCATCCCAATTCATAACATGGTCTTGAGTACCAAGACCTTGTGACCCATAAGTTTCAGTAATGTTATTTTCAAGTTGTTGCTTGTAAGCTGAAGTTGTTTGCTGATTTTCAGCTGGAGCAGAAGACTCCAACAATCTCCATTCTTGTGCAATCATATCATAGTACCACCCAGGGTATTGGGGATCAAACACCATATGTGATGGATATTCAGTAGTCCCTGGTGAAATCTGACTCCAGTTGGATACACTAGCATGTGTATCTCCCTCAGCCACGCTTTGTACCATGTATTCAGACTGAGCTTCTCGCTGCAGATGATATTCACCTAGTTTTTGTTCCACAACACTAACAGATTTGGCATTCACATCAGAAATCTCTATGGCATCTGTATTTGCTGTTGTACTGAGATCTGTATTGTATCCATCCAACTGAAGCCATTGCCCAGTGTTTGGGTCATAACTCCATCCCGGATAAAGATTTTCCCAGTTCTGACTACTATTCCAATCCTGCCCTTCTATATTCTGTTCTGAACTTTGCTCATGAGTTTGAATGTCAAAGTTTTGCCCATAACCAGAGGAACCTAAATCAGCACCTGGATTTACCAAAACACCAGCATTACTATTGAGTTGAGCCCCTGAACTATCTGTGTTCCCCGAATTAAAAAATGGGTCTCCAGAATCATCTCCAAAGCCCTTGAAGAAATCCGAGTATGATTGCAATCCACTACCACCATCAGCATTCAGCTCAGAGTTAAATGAACTCCAGTTAACCTCTTTCACATTTGTTCCTGTATCTACACTACTCTTATCCAATGCAACATCACTAGATGCACCTTCCTCAGCTAAGGCTACTTCACTGGGGTCGTCTACATTACTGGTTATCACGTCATTGCTCTCTTTAACCGCCAAAGTCTCCTCATTATTGTCTAATGATGCCAAAACAACACCATCTTCATCAACCTCTGAGTCTTCCACACTAAAATTAAAATCGCCACCCAGGTCAACTCTCCTAACTTCACCCGGTGCTGCTTTTTCCTTATTTGAATAATCAGCTTTCACAAGACTAGTAGCAGATCCAGTACAAGCAATTCCATCATCATCGTCATTAACTAACTTATCAAAAAAATCCTCGTCCGTCTGATCCTCCACCTCAAATAGAGGAGACGCCATCTCTGCAAAGAAAAAACAAAAACCCTAGCCTCTCCTATCAACATCATTACAACACAATTCAATCAAACTCAATTCAAAAATCCTTCATACATCAACACAGTTCACTTCATTACATTACAGAGCTAGAGCTAAAAAAAAAAACAACAAATGACACAAAATTACGGTTCATCAAAATCATTCACGAAAGCAACGACTAACACAAGCATGATCTTCGATTTGAATATAACAATATTTGCTACACTAATTAATTCGACAAAGAAAAAAAATGACTTGAATTCTAAACCATTAAAATTCAAAATTGGAGAATATTAAATAAATTTATGAAATCTACTCACAGGAGAAGCTTATGATAACAGAACCGACACCAGAAAGAGTAGAGTTGAGTGACAGAGAAGAGAGCCAGAGCGAGAGCAAGAGAGACAAAAATTGGATTCGGCGAAACGGGCGACAGATCACCGCGCACAAAATAGACGGAAAGATAAATTTATGGGCAACGCTGACATGTAAAGTTAGTTGGGTGAAGACTTTGTTTAGGGGCACGTGATATGGATGAACACAAACACAATAAGAACCAAAACGATCGTGGTTGACTCTGATTCTATTATTTCCTTTTGGTGCAATAGAAACGTTGTCGTTTTGTGCCTGTTTTTTAAAATCAAAATATTTGGATAAGGCTATTTAAATATTTAAAAATCATTTTGATTAGTCCTTTGATTACATTCAAGTATTTTTGTATAATATTAATACAGTGAAAAATATTTCAAAATCATTTTTATTAGTTGTTTGATGACATTTTAAGTATTTTGTATGATATCAATATAGGGATATCTTTGTATAATATTTATGACTTAAATCTTTTATTTAAATTATTTACACAAATCATAGTTATCTATTTATTATAATTTAATATTTGTAGAGTTTTTAAGTTAATATTCCTCCATTGTAATGAAGAAGTGTTACGAATTTGTAAAAATAAATAAATTATAATGACTTATTCACACAAATTTTTAACATAATATCTTAATGTAAAGTTTTAGCATTTCATCTCATAAAATCTAACGGTTGAGATTTTAAGTCAAAAAAATTAATTTAATTATATCAACTTATAGATCAGATATCTTAATTAAAAGATTATGCGAGTGGATAACTAAAAGTCAGATATTTTTTAAGTGTACTTAAAAGCACTATATCATTTTTACCAAGGAGGCCGTAAGCCAATCCAAACCCAAACTCCTGACTAAGTCCCACTGGGCCCTGATTGCCGACTCATTCTAAAATTGTGTGGCCAATGTCTGAGAATCTATGCCAATTGGGCTAACCAATTTCAAGGATGCACAACTTCATGGCCCATTTAATTAATCACTTTAATATTTCTAATATAAAAATCTAGGATAATAATAGTACAATTCCAATTAAATTCTACAATACAACTTACACAATATGGTATAACACGAATTTATTAAATGAGTAAAAATACAAAATAAATTATAGTTGGACTCATTCATCCAATCTCTTAATGTTTTATCCAGTTGTACAAGTTTGTTATATATCTATAATTATTGTAATAATAGTAACACTAATACGGAATATGAGTTAAATTTTATGTATAGTTGGTTATGTCATATCTGGTTGTATTTAATCAAATTTATATGAGTTAAATTGTACCATTCAGTTGTATGGTATTTTGTTACTTTATTTTATATAACTTGGTTATATGATTAGTATTAGATTACTTTTCATATTTACTTCTCCGATGGCTTTGTATCGGGTGCGTAAAATAGAAGGTATAACATCATAGGTTTGGCACAGTGGTAAAATCATTTATCCATGTGATAAGGAAATTATTTCGAAAATAAATAAATTATCAACTTTAATTATTGAATTGGGATGATGAATGACGAAGGATTAATGTAAAAAAATTAAGTTAAATTTTTAAGTTCCAATAACTGGATTAACAATAAGATTATGAATCATAGTAAAAACCATTGTTTATTTTCACAAGTTGTACATATCTGAACGTGGGATGTGATGAATAATACATTAATTGAAGTAATTTAGTTGGGCAGTCTATTGTATGTTTGACAAGAGATGACCCATCAACTTGTTAATGATGCCTAACAAGTAGAATTGGCAATAAAATCAGTGGCTCTTGCAAGTCAATGCCCACCCATCGGATTCACCTGGAGACACGAAAATGAAAATTGTTTTTAAGTAATTTCACGTTTCTTTGATTAAGTAAACTAAAAAAAAAAAAAAAGTCGCTTTGATCAACGATCGTTATTCATGCAAGTTGCATGGTTTAGTCAGGTCAAAGAACTGTGAGCAAACTTTAAAGGATATATATTTATTGAATTACAATAAAATAATGACAAAAATTTAAGGGACATGATGAAGAATGTCAACCAAAAATATCATAATTTTAATTTGATTCGTATGTGCATTAAGATTTACATTTTTTCTTCGAATCATACGATTATGTAGAAGTAGAGTTGTTGTTGACTACTTAACTGGCATTTCTATAATGTGAGTGTACGGAATGTTAGTCCCACCAATATATCACAGACGAAATGTCGTTTACCGATGGATGCCATGTCTCTTACTTAATATATACTAATACGACATTGCGCATGTCTTACCCATTACAAATTACAACGTAATGTCGATCATTTATTACTCTTATACATTCTATTTTCGACACACTACAGATTCAATATCGTTGTTTTGAAAGTTCTTACTGATCAACTATAAATACTAATAAAAATAATAATAATAACAAAGTAAGATCTTCATCAACAGAGGACATCCATACACAGCTGCCAGTTGAAGCAAGAAAAGGGGTAAGTTGGTAGCCGAATCTTAAAGTTCATAACCCATTGCGTGAAGGTCATCAAATCTCAAGACTGAATTTATTGTATGTAAAAAGTCATATTTCATGTGAGACTAACACGAGGAAGAAACTGAGTAAGCTATGATCGATTGTTCGAATTTTCTTTTTCAAACGTATAGAATCTGATTAATTAATTAACAAATTTTATGCAACCATTAATTAGCCATGCATGCAGTCAAGGAACGGTTAGACACTTGGACTGGTACTCTCTCGTTGCCGTATTGCAGTTGAACAAATCTTTGCTTGACCAGCCATGAGCCATCGCCAAATTAATATATAGTGGTTGTGGCTTTGACTCGTAGTTTCGTTAATTAAATTTAGCCTTCATAGTCATTTTATGTATAATTTGTCATACGAGATGACATACAAATAAGTTCTTTGTGAATTCATTTTACATATGGAAATGAATCATTCTTCATTTGTTTATCTACCATGTATGCAGATGACGTGACGTGCATGTCGTTTGCATACCACAGATATCGACCTTGGTAATATATCAATAAAATGAAATGTCATCCATCGAGCTTTGCAACTATCAGAACAAAAGGGAAGATGCAAATACGCAAGATTACCTCTAGGTATATATGCTTAAAGCGAGAGTGGCCTTGCGATAGATTTAGTTTCTTCTTTCTTTTATATAATTTAAAAAAAGGAAGTCAAATGTTGGGTCGATCGATTTTTAAAAGAGGACCGATGGCTGCGGCTAATATAAATAAAACAAATAAAAAAGCCAACGTTTAACGTTGAAAAAATAACTCAAAGGTTGCTGGACAACAGAATGTAGAAGAGAAGATGATTAATTAAATTTTTGGGTCATTTTCTAGAGAGATATTTTACTTGAACGTTATTTTATATTCAAGAAGAAGCTCAATTATCAAGACAAATATCTTCAAATATACACGTAAGTTACAGTGATGTGCTTAAGTTATAATTTGAGTTGCATTCAACTATATATAACGCCATGATATTTCTTCAAATTCTGGAAAAGCTGGCGTATAAATTTTTAAAGCCGTGCAATGTGTCTCTCAAACGGGTGGTGATTATCGTTGTTGTTGCCGTGAGAGCGTTGGATATCACATGCAAGACACACATTACAACTTCTACAGTACTCCACTTTCTGGTGGTGGTGTGAAGCTTTTGATGAGTGTGTATGACTTACAAGGAGGGGCATGGAATCATGGTGTTTGTAGCGTGAATGTAAGGTAATGCCCACACATATTGCATACAAAAAAGCTACTTACAAGAATAAAATGGTTCCTCTAAAGAGAGCCTTAAACGAAGTAAAGCTAGGTAGAGTACACAAAATGGGAAGAAAGCAACCTAAAGTAAAGGTTGTGACTTGTGAGAGATGATAAGCAGTCCTCTCTGTCGACAAATGACAAATGGGGTGAGAAGCCATGTTAATGTTAAATCATAATCCAGCTTTGAATTCCAGTACTCCATTACTTTACTTGCCAATAAAATATAGCAAAAAATGAAAGAAAAACTGGAGTTGGGTTCTCTACCGCAATGATTGCCAGCCCAGATAGTTGAAACTTGAAAGCAATTTCCTAGTTTGTACAGATAAAATTACCTTTTGAATGCTTTTTGATATCCGAAAAGCAGTATCAAATGCTCTTACTAAAAGTATTCCCTAATCGAAATGCTTTCTTTTAGAAAATAGTTGAAATAGTTTTTGGTAAATAAAACGTTTTGTGATGTGTGTTTTCAATGAAAAAATCATTAAATACATTTCTAATTCAAGCTGATTACTGCACAGGAATGAGTTGGGTGACTTTGTTTTAAGTTTGGCAATGAAACTATTTAATTACACACACGTTATTAAAAAAAAAAAAAAAAATCTTCAGAAATCAAGATTTGCGTTTAGTGGTTGTTAGGTTGTAATCAATATTTGATTGCGATTCCAGACTATGTACACCACCAGAATTGCAAGTAAACCCTGTTTGACTTTTTATCTCTCGCTTTGTTATGCACGATCAATAGTGGCCAAAAATAAGACAACATGATAACATACAGATTTCGCACTAGCTCATCAGCCAAACGACAATAATGATTGCAGCATCTCACTCTCTCAGGACTTGCTAGAACACCTTCACTTAATCTTCCACAAGCTATAAATTTCACTGCAAATTCTTCGGTTTGTTGTTTGTTGCTTTGACGATATATAACAATACTAAACTTTCAAATGCCTTATTGACTGGGCCAAACCTTCTCGCTTGCCTTTGCTTGTTGGCTTCCATTCAACCGACTGACTTGTAGACAGGGAAGCCGTAGCATACTAAACTTCAAGGCAAAACAAATAATGGTCCCACGGAAGAGAAAGGGGCTTGCTTCAAATAATTTCGAGTTACCTTCGTGGCCAATAATGGAGAATCTTCCCTAAACACATAGAAATAAAAACTAACTTTGGATTTTCCTGGTACATACCATTAACATTATAGATTTATTGTAAAGGGTACTTAAATTTTTTTGAACCTACATTAGTTCACTTTCAAGTTGAGTATCAACAGTTAGTCTACACTATATGGTCTTCTATTAGACTAATCAATTAATGCCATTTACAAATTACCCAAATATTAATGAGAGAATAAAACAAAACTAATCATTATACATAAATAAGATCTCTCTATTAGCTAGGCTGAGTTTAACTATAATTAGAAGTTTGAAATGAGTTCGGGCATCTTATAATTAAATTAATTACAGCTCGGCCAGTACTAAAGATAAACATATACGGAAGTGTTTTTGATAAGTCTTTATTGAAAATATGCTCGTGGTTCTTTGGTCTAATTAAACAAGCTATAATCTAAAGCGAACTGCATCTGTACGAAAGCATAAATCAAAAAAATTACTTTCTCACCCTCTGACTATGCCTACAAGCAGCCAGAGACCTGAAATACAATACCAATTGCGATGCATATTGCGCAAATCACGCCATGCAAATGAGACTCTCTTTGAACCAAGGCTAATTAGGGAGAAAGGAAATTAAGAACACAAATAATTTCTACAAAATACCTTGAAGTTAATTCATTAATAGCGAAAAAAAAACAAAAAAAAGTGTATCGCCCAAAAGAACTCAGAGTGAAAAAAGTGCTTTTTGATACCGATGATGATGTAGTGTTTGTTAGAACTCTGAGGAGAGAAAAAGAAAAGAGTTGAAAAAGGATCCAATTGTTGACTAGTTCTTTAGGAAGTCATAAGCCGGCAAATTAAGAGTGCTTTTGTTTGTTTGTTTGTTTCTCTTTTGGTTCAAACTTGCACATCCCCCACAAAACCCACACCACTGAGTGTGATCGAACATGAAGTAGATAGCACTCACTCTCAGAACCCTAACCTTTACCCTTCTTTACTGCCACTTTTCTTGTTCTTTTCTTCTTTTATCTTTTGATTTGAAGGACCGACTCACCGACTCGGATCATTTTTCATATACATGTGGATATGCCCATCTCAATTTCTCAACTATAAAAAGGAAGCAGCTAACCAACACAGCCTGTCCTGTCCTCTCATCCCCTGTTTTGATGCGTTTAAGCTGACTAGGTCTGCTTTGAAGATAAGCATAAACTAATAGTGAATAAACAAGAAACTAAATTCTTCTATAATATGAAACTGACGTTTCCTTTAATCCCATTTCTTAAAAAGAGCAAAGAAATCACATTAAAGGGCATTTCGTACTTAGAAATGATAAGTTGAATTTTACTTCACAGATAAGTAATGCCAGACCAGCCGCCTAAATGACCAAATTGATTTAACATTTCTGCTTTATTTTGCATTCTCCCATAGATTTTAAGAGGACAGATTCTTCTTGGGAATATTATTTCGAATCGTTTCGAAACAGATATAAATTAGTATGATAATCTTGACTTAATTAAACGCAGCGTTAAATCCACGGCTAAAATAGACTAGAATATCATAGTTCATAGCTATTAGCTACCTCTGTATTGCATTGCTAAAATGGAATGATAAACGTCAATTTTGATTACCTATAGTGAGCAGCAGAGAGGAGGGCGAAACATAAAAGTTATATAAAGTGAGGCCTATATATATATATATATATAATAGATTAAACAATTCCATGGTGGCATAATCTTCTTGTCCATATCAAAATATGTGAATAACTAAGTGTTAGAAATAACTCAAATTATTGAAATTAATTTATTCTTCAAAGGGTAATAGTATAGTGAAGAGGAGGTAACATCTCTTGAAAATTATATAATTTAATTATATAAATTATTTTATTATTATATTTAATAATTTTTAATCAATAAATTATTTTTTTGAAAAAAAATGTTCCAAATATTAACCTAAACTTTACATATACATTTAAATTTCGCATATTACAAAGTTAATGAATGTGACTGACACTTCAATATACTTACTCTGTTGTTTCAAACAAACATGTTATCGATCTTTCGAGTAAATGAAAAAGCCCTTTTGTAGAATTCGAAGTATAATGAATGTAAATGCGATGTAGTTTGAAGGCTATAACAGTCAATTGCATATTAATTAATTAATGTTTTCTCTCTACCTAAACTCTACTTGGTTTAGTTAGCAGATTTATGGTATGAGTAAAGTAAGAAAAAAGTGTGAATAGGGAGACAGAGAGAGAGATAAAACAAGAACAGCTGAAGAGATATTATGAAACAGAACAGAGGCAGATAATACAGAAAGAGTTTCTTCTTCATGAACTGTAACAACGCCAGAACCGACAGGTGCAAGGCACTTTTCTATTAATTAAAATATGCTGTATTTGTTAACTTTTCTTCGAGTTCAACCTTTTTATATTTAGGACAAGACTGGTGAAACAATCAGCCAAAGACAGAAGCTTGAGCAGAGCCCATGAAATATACATACAATGCTGAGTACTTCATCCACAAACTTGAAATTTTTTTTTCCTTTTTTAAAAAAAAAATGAAAACAATTATCAATAGTGAATTGGAAGTAAATAAACTCCATTAATAAGCGCTCTGAATCAGTTGTTACAGAAGCAGGCCATGAGAAAATTTAAGGAGGAGATGAGTTACAGTTAGAACATTTAAAACAGTCAAAAATATAGAGAAACGATAAAAAAAAAAAAAAAAAACCCCAGTTGACCGCAATAAATGGCATAATTTTAGATCCCAAAATACACAAAAAGTAGCTAAAATTCTTTACCTTTTGATCGAAATCGAACCAGTTGTGCGGACCAACACAAAACTAAGCACAGCACAAAACTCATCGTTTGATATGGTTCACAAATTCAGCATCAGAAACGGCAGACAGCTCAATTTGGCTAATATCATCATCGTCAATTGGCGCAGGAAGGTTAAGATCTATCAAATTGTCTCCTAACTTTGTGGAACTTCTTGCAGGAGTTGTTGTTGCTACTAAACCAGTTACATGAGTCCTCTTGTGTCCCCCCAGCGCTTGCCCAGATGAAAAAACTCTAAAACAAACAGGACATTCATGGATTTTCTTATCCAACACTTGAACAACAGAAGTAGAAGTACCTGCATTTTCTTGCTCCAACTCAGGTTCTTGAGTGGGAGAGTAAAATTTAATCTTTTTGTGACTCGCTCGGTGCCCACCTAAAGCTTGATAAGATTTAAACACCCTCTTGCATGTTTCGCATTTGTACTTGCCACGACTTCGTTGCTGCTTCGAAGACTTGAACTCATCCGATTCATCTGTTTCCTCCATTGACTTTTCCGCTTCTTCGTGTTCTTGGTCTTCCTCCAGGACTTGATGTCTTTTTTCTTTTCTCTTCCATTTGTCTCTAGAAAGCATCATCAGACAGAAAGCGACATCTTCCTCCGTGGTCGTGTCGGAGATGGAACTCACCGGTTCAGGCTCGGGCGTGCCCCATGACTCGGTTGTCTTACTGAGTTTGTGGTTAAATTTAAGCTTCTTTATGATCATCATCTCTTGTTGCCTTTGTTGGTGGTGATGGTATTGATGTGAATCAAACTTCCGAGTGCGCTTGGATCGTCTACGGTGAGTTGGGTTCTTGGACGACTCGGTCTCGCTTTCCCTGTCTTGAAGAATAACAGACCCTGTAACATCAACAGCAGAAGAGAACTCAGGATCTACCAAACGAATGCTCCGCTTTGGGTTCTCTCTCAAACCATAATACACACCCTTCTCGTCTCCTTCTTCTTCGGCTTCTCCTTCTGACGCTGATGACGATGGGGAGGATGCGGATTCCGTGTCATCACTGAGTTGATTTGCTCCAGGTTGTTGTTCTTCTTCCTCCTCTGGTGTTTTTTGATGCGCAATTGGAAGATTCAACATATGAGACCTCATGTGACCACCCAAAGCTCTTCCATTCGGAAAGTTCTTCGAACAAAGCTTACACCTGTGCTTCTCCATTCCAAAAAAAAAAAAAAAAAAAAAAACTTAAGCTAATNGCTTATCCATTCCAAAAAAAAAAAAAAAAAAAAAAAACTTAAGCTAAGACAACACACTACAAAGTCTCTCTCTAAACGCCTTTCAGCTCTGGATTTCTCTTTCAATGTGAGAGAATAGATTGGAAACTAAAAAGGAGTAGGTGACAAGCATTCCTCCACCAAGAGATATATACAAAGATACTAAAATTAATTTTTTATTTTTATTTTTTTAATTCTTTCACATTGAAAATCAAAATTCATTTCTTTGATTTGATAGTAATTTACTTTCTTCTTAAATAACGGCAAATTAAATAAATATAAATTTAATTAAAGCGTATGCATGAAGGGAGAAAGAACGACATGTAACATGCGACTCTTGCCCGTTTCTGTATTTATTCCTTCCCCTATATCACTTCCACTTTACCTAAATTGCCCTCTTAAACTTCAATTTTCGTGCCTCGTAAAAATGGGGAATTTACTCTGACCCCCCAATTAGATTTCAAGAAAACACTTAACCCCACACTTTTCCTAAACTAACATTTATCTCCCAAAAAATTACAACTGTTTCCTCAAAACTAACACTTACCCCCCAAATATTTGGGGGGTAAGTGTTAGTTTTTTAGGGGTTTTTGGGGGGTAAATGTTAGTTTAAAAAAAATGTGGGGCTAAGTGTTTTCTTCAAATTTAATTGGGGGGTTATTGGCATTTCCCCTCGTAAAAATACGGCAATCGCGAATCCACTTCTTTTATTTACGGTAAGATATTTGTTTTTTAGTTTTATTTTTGTTACATCAGTAAAGGATACTTAAGGTATTAAAAAAGTTACTACCAGAATAAACCGGTGCCTTTCTTGTACAAGTCAAGATAATTGCTCGGTTGTTACAACGACGAAGCAGAATAAAAAACCTCAACAGTGGCCTTCGGCCCCACTTATGTTTATATCCCACGCTGTGACGTAACTATTAATTAACAGGCGTCCAAGATCAAATAAAAACTGTACACGTAACTCCTTTATCCGCGTGTTATCATCAAGGCTCAAGGCAATGTACCCAACAAAAGAACCCGAGTGGACTGTTCCTTTCTACTGTTATTACCATTTTACCACTATTGAAAAAATTAAAAAAACCGAAATCAGTTTATTTATATACAGATTCTGTTACTTTTTGCCGGTGATCCTGTAGCCAACTGTCAGTGTTAGTAGCTTTAGCATGCCGGCTGGACCGGCTACTGCCCTTTTTCCCTTCATTGAATCTTTTAATTAAATTTAAAAAAAAAATAAAAACAAACTTTTTTGGGTTACTTTCCTTTAAAATTGGATCTTTTGTTGAAATGTCTGATGGGAAATGAAGGGTGGGAAATGAGTAGGAACTAACCTTCCTTTGATAAGGGAGTTTTGTATGGGATGTAAATGCCGTTTTGTCAGGGGTTAGTAGACCCAGTCAGGTCCTAATGCCACCCCTCAACATTCTACAAAGCGCGCGCGGTCCATGTGGAGATCGATACATTACATATTACAACAGTTACACGTTTTCCCCTTTTTGTTTGTAAAATGTCTCAATATGTCCACTTCGTGTTGAATATTGCTGCATTTGATTCTTCGGTTTTGGTGTGTGTGAGCTTCGCTTCACCAATAAACTTCATTCATTTACTTTCTTCAACTGACGTAAATGTATTAGAGATCTTATTAATTAAGATAAGTCAAATGATATAGAAAATAGCCTTAGTGCTGCAAAATTTCTAAGCTGTTTATTTTAATTTGCACCAAGTACGGACTAGAGGTTGATTTTTGAGTTTTTCAATGTTGGCATGGTGGTAATGTCGCAATATTTAATGCCTATATGTGAAAGTATGGATAATCAATCATTGCAGATGTTCAGAATTTTGGACCTAAAATATATATAGAAATAGCCAATGATGAGTATAAGTTTCCAAATAAAACTTGAAATTACCAAAAAAAATGATTAAATAATTTGTTTTATTCTATTACGTTTAGATTTGAATCGCGTTTGAATCACATGCTTTCTGGGTTTAGGGAGAAACTGACAACGAGTCATTCACGGACAAGGTCCAATAACTTAAATTCCGGAAAAGAAAGGTGCTTTTCAGTTTTCAATTGATGTAGTTGCTGCAGTCACCGCGAACCGAAAAAAAAAAAAGCTCTTGCCAAGCATTAAACTAGTTTGGAATGGCTGTTACTAATGAATAGTCAAGTGAGCCTTCGTGTGGCAGGCTGGCAGGAAGGCAAGAGGGGTAAATACATATACACCCCCGAGGTTTGGTCTAAGTAACAATCTCACCCCTGTTATTAATAAAGTAACATAAACACCCCAGAATTGGAAAATATGGGGGTCTTGACACATAAAAATAGGGATCTTAATGTTACTTAAAATATCAAAATGGAGGTCTTTATGTTACTTTATGAATAACAAGGGTGAGTTTATTACTTAGATCAAACCTTGGGGGTGTCTATGTATTTACCCCGAAGGCAAGAGAGTGATGCTATTTACACCCCCATCTATTAATTAAATAACCCACATCTTTTAATTTTAGGAGAATAAATAATAAAAAAATTTATTTCTTTTAGGGTATCCCATTAAGAATTTGAAATTAAAATATTTACATCTTTATATTTCTATCCTTCGCCTCAAGGATTGAATGAGTGATCAATAAATGAGATTTTCTTTCTTAATTATATGATTTTATTTACAGATTTATCGTCCTAAAATTAATAGATGAGGGTTATTTAGTCAAGAAATGGGATGCAAATAATACAGATCAAGGCAATTGCACTGGACCAAGCGTTAAAGTACAATTTTGATTGCGGGCTTGACCGTACATCGTGGAATGACATGAAAATGGGTGAAATGATGAACACTCGACAGCGCCCCTACCATGGTTTAACCTCAGCTTAATGAATCCACCAGGAAATGGACCCACTTTATTTTTTATTTTTTATTATTACTATTTGAAACGGCGTAGTATAAACTGTATAGTCTTCACTTCACTAGATGATAAATGGATCAACAGCTGGTGTGATCATATGGTATCACTCGATCTCTGACGATTATGACCGCTGGCAATTAGGGTGACAATTTCAGATTTGATGATGCATTTCAAATTGATTTCTAAAAACGCGAGATTATTTAGACGGCGTTATGTATACATTTTTGTTGAGCAATTGAGGAACTCATTCGAAGCCACCGTTACAATAGTTAGCGGCAGAGATGAGATCTTTGATTCATGAGGTTGGCTGATGCAGAATCCTGCGTGCTATGATCCCAGTTGATTTTAATTTTGCAAAAGCCATTACAGTAGTGTAGCGTTAAAAAAGCGATTACAGAAAACGTGCTGCGGCTGTTGCTGTTGCTGTTTCTGTTGCATGCACCAGACTGCAAAGATCGATATCGATCGTCATGATTACAAACAACGTGCTAGTAAAGCCACAACCACTACAACTTGTGACACAAATACGTGATCAATATGAAGAACAATAAAACTGATGAAAAATTCACAGGCTTTACGGTTGTCTCTCGTTTTGAGGTTTGATATTTCATTGGCTTATATGAAAATTCCAATGAAGAGTATGTACATGAGTACATCACTTAAATAAAATGTGAAAAATTAGAAATATAATAATTTTGGAAGCATATATATATATATAGTCAAGTATATATTGATGGTTGATGAGGTGGGGGCACATTGCTTAGTCAAACTTGTAATGGCAGGCAGTTTGGAGAGCATGATGACTTGAAGATTGTTGAAAAGAGCCTAAATATTAATGTTAAACCCACACCTACAAGTTTAAGCTTTTAGGAAAGTGACAAATTTAACATGGTATCAGAGCAAAGATCCAAAGTTCGAACCCTCATGATACAAATTAAAAAGAAAAAATATTGGCCAACTTGTAAGACCCAAAAAAAAGAGGCTACTTGTGATTCTTGAGATATCCTTACACGTGAGGGGGAGTGTTGAAAAGAGCCTAAATATTAATGTTAAACCCACACCTACAAGTTTAAGATTTTAGGAAAGTGGCAAATTTAACAAAGAGGACAGCTACGATTCTTTCTTTCAATTCCTTTTCCTTGCACTCTCTACTTTTCTTCTGGGACGGAAAGGCAACAACAACATTTGTTTGAATATGATTTCTCTCTCTTTCATTCACAATTAACAATTTAGTATAAGAGGGTTAGTCTACAGCTTGTGTTGTTGATTCAATTTATTAGATCTTTTTCAGTTTGAAAGTCATGATCAGTCGTATGTTAGGTTCAATCTGCCCTTCGATTAGGGCTGCTGCATGAAAAACAATACTATGATGTACAAGTATACAAGCATGGAGGGTTGAGGAATTATATAGACTTACTTTGGTAATTAAGTGTAATTATTAGCAAAATTAAGGTAGAGATACCGTTAATTATCATGCCCAAAATATTAATTTTGTAATGGTAAGAGTACAATTTTCATTGTACCTAATATTCAACCATACGCAATAATCTTGTTGACCTTGTAATTACACTTTTTAATACAAAATGGTTGGATATAACTTAGCTAGAAAAAAGGTTAAAAAAAAAAAAAGAAAGAAAGAAAGAAAGTCTTACGGGTCAGCTTCCACATCAGTTGTTGAACCAATCCCCACTTGCAACCATGGAGATGAACCTCCATTCATGTTCATGTCCTTTAGTTCACTTAACTTGGCTAACTTCACCTTACTGTCCGCTTCATCATCAACAATATTATTCTGCATTGAACTATTACACCGCTTATTTTTGTTGTTATTAATGTTCATGTTTTCACTGTTAACATGGTGGCTTATTTGGTGATGATTGTCATGATCTTTTTCTTTGCAATCACCTCCAATCCAAGGCTGCAAGTAAATCTCTGTTGAAACTTCGAATCCTGAAGGGTGGTTTACGTGCTGCTCCCTTCTGGCTGCAGCAAGATCATCGTCCGGAGCGGGGAGATTGAGATCGAGTTTAAGATCAAGCGGATCAGAATTCTCAATGAATTTTGGTCTTGGTTGAATTTGATCCATGTTATGATCATGATGGAACTGATGAAACTTTGCAAGTGCAGATGTGTCAGGTGAGTTTGAAGTGATCCAATGACACCTTTTGTGCCCACCCAAAGCTTGTCCTGATGAGAAAACGCGATGGCAAATTGAGCATTCGTGCACTTTTGATTTTCTTTTCGATGTGGAAGGCAGTGGAGCATTTGGGCCGTGATCAAATTGCAAAGTTGACGGTGATTTAGTTGGAAAGAACTCTTCGTGTGTGATCAGATCGTGATCTTCGTCAGCTAGACTGTCATCCATCCGATCAAGCCTGGCCGCGAAACACCCTTTAACCTTTTTGTGACTTGCTCTATGTCCACCCAATGCTTGATGAGAATTGAACACTTTCTTGCATGCTTTACACTCGAACAATCCTTTGGCAACCCCTTTGGCCTTGTTCATGGGCACTCTACATGCAATCGGAGCGATAAAACTCATCGTATTTCTTCGCTCTTCTTCTTTACTAGCTGAAGCACAAGACTCTTCCGGCTCGGCCTCTAAAGGATCAACCGTTGCATTGGATAACATCATAAGACAATTAGCAAGATCTTCTTCTTCGCTTGACGGGCAATTCGAGTTGAAATTACCCACTTTAGCTCTCAAAGATCTTTTCCTTTTCGACCAACCACACCCTCTTCGTGGCGTGCCATCCTCACCATCTGAACCTGGAGAGGAAACAAGCGATTCCGCATCCTCAGAGCTGCATTTGCCATGCTCAAGAAAAGATTTCCACGACAAGAACTCTTTGCCGCAGTTTTCACACACACGACAGCTCTTCAACCTGTTCGGGTTGGCTCTCAATGCGTACATTCGCTTGTTACTAGGCGGTACATTGCCTCCAAGCTTGTCTTCCCAATCGCTGGCCTGGTCTTCGTCGTCAAAGTGACCACTCTCATCCCCTATCCCATGCGCCCTCATGTGCCCTCCAAGGGCTCTCCCGCAACCAAATCCCTTCTTGCAAATTTTACAGTAGTGCTTCAAGTTTGAATTCTGATCCACAATGAAAGCCATACAATTAAATAAAGAAACCCAAGAAAGAGAAAAAGAAAAGAAGGCCAAAAAAGAGAGATAAAAAAAAATGAAAATGATGAAAGTGGGTTAAGAATGGAAGAGAAAGGGGAGGAGTTTGTTTGTTCTTGTAGTGAAAGTTGTTGTCAGGTTGTATGGTGGGAACAAGGGTTACTAGCCCTAGTTTTTAGTAAAAGTAATGGTTGGTTTTCGTGGATGAGAGTTAAGAGAGAGTGTGTAAGAGAGAGAGAAGAGAGTAATGTAAGAAGGAGAGGGAGTGTGATGACAAGTGGTAGGATGGTGAGAGGGTTAGAGACTTTTTCTACGACTGTGTGTTTAATGTGTTTCATGTGTTTTTTGGGTTTGTGGTGGTGGACTGGTGGCGCCGCCGGTCAAACATAAACCAACGGATGTCCGTACAACCAGAGAGTGTAAAAGAGAAAGCTAAGTGATGGAGTGAGAGTGGTTCTAACTGCCATACCTATTCATATCCCTTCAATTCCAAGCCAAGAAAACCAACCCAATGCTTCCCCTTGTCTGTCGGTTGGTTCATGCTGCTTTTCCACACATTTTTTTGCATCATTATATTTATAATTACTTCCATAGTTGTCATTATCCTTTTTTTGGCCCTTCGTCTTCATTCATTATATTATAACAAAAAAATAAGTTATAATATAAATAAACTAAGGTAATTAAAACAAATGCCATCAATTACTAAAATAACCTGAAGCTTGTGCAGGTTCTGCAATTGTTTTTCAATATTTGAAGAGCTAGAGCTTACTATTTGGTTGAGAGAGTTGCAACTACTGTTTTAATGACTCACTGAACTCTTGAGAAAGCAAAGCAAAGGACTTGTATCCATCAGTGAAGTGGATTTAGTCTCTAATCAATCAAGTATCAATATTGATCGTTCTTTTGCTTTGATTCAAAGCAATTCAGAATCTCCAGCCAACTAGCTAGCTAGCTGCTCACTTAAGTAGTGATAGTGATTAAGTAAAGAGCGAACGTATACTTAGTAGAGGCAGACAGAGTTGAGACGTGAAAGCTAAAGCATGGCCAGTCCACTGTCATCAACTGTATATATCTATGCCTGCAAAAGCAACAGCAGAAGAATGATTGGGACTGTTCACTTGATTATAAAGTTAGTAAATTTGACGTTAAAAATCACCTAACATTTCAATGCAGGTTTGAATGAGCTAATGACTTTGGCTAAATAATGCATTGCACCAATATTTTCATGATTAATTAATTTTAATAGCCTTATGTATGCTCTTGCGATAGAACATAATGGGTACATATTTTGAGGTGCAATGTTGCATTCTTCTTGTGTATACTGTGATTCACAAGCTCCATTGTGATTATAGTTGCTTAATTACAATTTCAAGATCTAATCATAAACAGGTCCTAAAAGACAAAACCATAATCATAGATTATTTTAAAGCTGAGAAGAAAGCTAGCTAGAAGTATCCAAGTAATGGCATTACTCCAAGTCTCCAACATCACAATTCACAAACTCGGGAACTCGCTTGCAGGAAAAGTATTCAAAAATGAGAGAAAAAAAAATTAAATGACTTATGCTCATGCTTATGGAGATACAGAGCAAACTTTGCATTTAGTAGTTGTCGCATAAATGATATGAAGTTAAACTTTTTTAGTCAAATAAAAGGCATTAAAACAATGACCTTTTTTATTGGTGTAATTTATGAATTCATTAAAGCTTTAACAAATTAGTAATACGTATTAAAGTATTCCAAAAAAAATCCATGTATATTTTGAAGCGCATGCGAGCAACTGTTGGTCTAAATTCCTTTGTCTGGGTAGATTTGGCCCAAACCCATTAAAAATATATCAAGGGAAAAGGAAAGCCCATAAACTGACTGATTGTGTTACTCACGGCCCAAAATAAAGCCATCTGGACTTCTTAAAAGGCCCTATTAGCATTGTAAGAAAGGCTGCGAAAATTTTGGGCCTAACAGAATGACCTCCGCCAGCCCAGAACCTCGTTAAACCTGTGGAATAAGCTTTGTAAATACATTATTGTAGATAAGTGGTTATGAAATAAAAGTCAACTATTTCATGGATTGAGAAAATAAAAAAAATAAATAAATAATTAATATTAAAACTATTTTTTTTTTTCAACATATGAAAGAGTTTGAATAATAAAGACACATCATATTTACATAGAGATCTAATATACCTGATTCACATAAGTATTTCTTTTATTTATAATTAAGATTTATCTCTGCAAGCTTTATTTTTATTTTAGATAAAAATAACATTAACGATGATAGTAGTATTCTATATCATTTCTTAAAATCAATGAACAGCGAGAAGCGAAAAGTAAAGGGAAGTTGCAAACACAGGTAATTTATTAGGCAATGCAGGTAGACTTGCCATGGCAAGTGGCAAGGTCCTATTCATATATATATAAAGTTGACTACACCAAGTGGACCTCCTCTACAAAGCCAAATACATTCAAATTAAAATAAACTATAATATAATTAGACATCAAAATTGACTATTGATCGATACGTTTGGCCAGGTTTCCAATCAGCAGGAATCACACCGCTTGCCACAATGGTCTTGCCAGAGTCTGGAGCAGTTAGACGGAGAGAAAACGGAGCGCGCAAGGTCGAACCAGAGTCAAGTTTCCAAACTGCGCCCCACGATTGTTGCATGGCAAGCCACGAGGCGGAGTCTAGAGCCTGTTTAAGTTCGACTGAAGCAAGGTCACCATCTCCATCTTCGTATTCAATCAGTGTAGCAAAATAGTTGGGGTTGGAGCCAGAATCAACGTGAAAGGCCAGCTTCATGCCAGGATAGTTGCACGCAACCCTGCTTAGCCAAATGTTCAGCAAAAATATATATGAGAAGCTTTTAGTAGCATCCATGCAACATAAAAACTAAATATTAATGTGAGAAATCACTTCAATTTTTAGACAACTGAAAAAATGTACTGTAATTGCACGGGCTTGGTTCGTAAAGTCCATGACAAAGAAATTGATAAGCGAAGAATACTATTATATATTTTACTTCTTGGATATGAAAGACTTATTGACTCTGAGTTAACAGTGGTAAGAACTTGACTGGCGACTACATGAAAGCGTTAATTGCGCTCTCTCTCTGACACACAAGTGAATTACCTTCTATGCTGTATCTGCAAGACTCCAGCATTACGCAGTTTATCAGCCTGGCCAGAAATTGCCATGGCACCAAAAGCAGTTCCACTTAAATCGAAATGAGTCGACTCTGAAACGCATCCAGGACATTCGTCGGTAATAACTACTGTCACTGGATTTCCTGAACATGCCGTGTTCTGCGTGCATTTTACCTGAAATCGAATTAACATGGTAAACAACTTTGATTGAATGCATGAGTGTAGCAATTATACAATAATAATATATGAATAAGCAATGCGTTGCATGCACCTGGTAACAGGCTCCACATCCTTTGCCAGAACTGAATAAAGAAGGGCCCCCAGCAGAAACCATCGCAGAAAATGGTGGTTGCTCCACGGCACCTCCATAGCCACAAGCTCCACCTATATTATATATACAGAACACAATTTCAAAAGCTTAGTTAATTAAATACCTTAGTCTTGAATATATAACTCATTTTATAATTATGACGTCCATGTCTCTCCATTACCGTCGCTTCCTGCACCAGTGGGGCTGCCATACCACGTTGCTCCGGCAGGCGACCAATCAGAGTCCGATTGCGCCAGCGAAAAGTTCAGGAGCTTGGGATTGAAGCAGTAACAAGAGCTCATTAAAAGAGACACTGTCACTACAAGAGAAAAGGGAGACAATATTGGATTTTGAAGAACAAGCGCCATTATGAGTTTTGTTTTTTTTGTTCTTTTTTTGGTTATGAGTTTTGTTGGTTTAGTGCCAGTGATTACTTGTTGGTATTTATAGAGAGATAGGGTTGGCCTTGGCATCTGTCTGTACGAAATTTTCACAGTCCACGTGTCACCAATGAGATGATCTTAGTACAGAACAAGCCAAATAGCAAGGTTTTATGGATACGAAATATTATCATTCTTTAAATATATTTTCCTTTATAGCAGCAGATAATTTCGGACCTCTTAGTTAAGAATGCAATGCCACATATTTGAAAGCCAAAGTGAATGTTACGTATCAGTATACATTTGTATACAAGAATATTGTGAGAATGTAAACCACCGTTCAAAAACTGAGACATAGCAAATTTAAAGGGTAAAAGCTCATCGTAGCGATTTAAAGAATTCATTTTTAAAAATGAATTCTCGAAATGGTATGAGATTTGTTTTATTTTCCTGAATTAATTTTGTTTTAAGTGTTCACCATAAATAAATAAATGGCTTTGCAGTGACTGCATTTAGGTTGTTGGTAATGGCTACTGCCTTGCTCATATACTTTTAAGAGTAATGCAAAATATCCTGAAGGGAAATAAGAAGCTTCAACAAGCGCTGAAAACTCAATTGCAGGGCGAGTTATCTCCAAAATGGAGGAAATGATTCAAAGCAAATAATAGGATAAAGAAGGTTTAACTGTTTATGAAAATCAAGCGGTTTTAATTTATTCAATTTATGAACATTCTCACCATAATCAATCAAATATTGAAATATCACATTATCATTTTGAATATTCATACTGATGTATACGTAGCTAGTTTGGTGCACCAGTCACTGGACATAGTAATTGCGTCATTGTGCATCACTAGTTGAGTAATTATACATCAATCATATATCCTAATTTAAGGAGAATATCTCGGCGGACTGTCCAACTTACCGGAAGCAAATTGATACAATTTTATCAGTGTTCCCGTGAAATGACTTAAAGTGCATGCATTTCTAGCTGAATGATACGTTATATGTATACAGCACTAATTCAATTCTTACATGAAATGCAAGCTATATCGCCCATATAATTACAACTTATAAGTTGGTAATAAGACATTTTCTAAGTTTCAACTGCTTAATTTCTTACGTTTGTCTCTTAAATGTTGGTATATATCGCCACGTATCGCATGCATATTAATATGGAAAGCAGTTGCCCGCTGAAGCACCTGAGACTCATTTGGTTGGTTAACAATGGACCCATATGCCTCATCGGATTATGAAATTCAATGGCTTACGTTTCCTTTATTTGTTTATTTTGGACAATTCAATAATAATTATATGAGGTAGGCCTCGCTAGGAATTTAGTTTCTTCCCCAAATGTGTTCGTTAATATTGCCGTTAATGGTGGTTATTAGCCGTTGAAAATCTCAACCGTAATAAATCATTCAAAAACAACGGCTCGGCTCGTAATATTTGGCGGGAATTAGGGATTTGTGGAATTTTTATTGAATTTTCACGGTGCTGATGAGATGTGAATGTGACTTATTTCTTTTGACTGCGCGATCTTCGCCCTTAAAGACTAATATACAATTTCAAATGAATTTCCCTTTCACGAACGTCAAATTATAAATTATAATCCCAGTTTCCACATGGTTATCTTATCACTACCAATATTAGACAAATTAATTCATAATCATGTCTCAATAAAGGTAAATGATCCACATGGCTATCACTCTCACAGCAGGATACGATCACGAAGACGTTTAAAAAATGAAGGGAATTGATTTCCCGTACTGGACTTCTTCTTGGGTTGGTGAAACAGAATGGAAACTTCTACCGAAAACGATTTCATGGTGAAGACGACCATCTGAAAAATGACTTTTTTCCCCACGAAATCGACAGGTTTTTGGTACATGAAACTGAAAGCTACTGTAAATAGTTAATCTAAAATATGTATTCTATTACAACACTTACGTGTTTGAGAACAAATTTAGCAAAAAATATAAGGGAGCAACCTGCAGCCAAAGTAAACGCCAAGATCAGCAAGGAAAATTTGCTGATGATAATTCTAAAGCATGTCTGTGTATTTGGAATTGGGACGCATTACGACAAAGCGAAAGTCAGAAATTAGCAATTTGCTTTTCATATGGCCGATAACGTATTCTAGCCACAATTCAACAAATATAACCAAATTTTCAAAATGATTCGATTTTATTTCCTTATTTCTATTCCCTTGGGGTCCTAATTCAAATTATCTGATGCGATCAGTGGTTTCCTCTCATTTTCATCTGCTGTATATTGCTTAGACGTTAGTGGAAAGGATCTGCATATGTCACGGACAGATGTCGAAAAGAAGGAACAGAAAGATCAGGCTAGCTATCAGCAACAATGCTGTATCTGGTATCTTCATAATGGGTTGAAATAACTATAAAAATAATTGAAATCTAAAATAGCAATTGATGTAACGGTTGAGTATACAAATTGAGGGCGCAACTCGGGCGTCGACCACCACTAAGTTTTAAACATCAAAAGTTGATCAGGCAAAATTTATCACGTTACCCTGCTAAGTCAAGTGGTTCTAGCCTATTTACCAATAAACATCCTGGAAAATTGATCAGGTTCTTATTACCTTTAGAAATATGACTCCTTTTAACTCATTGGTTGAAGAATTGACATTGATCATCATAATTAAGCTCACAATTGAAACTGAAACGAAAAAGTAGGTTTATGTTTTCCCCTCTTTTTGATACAAGGGAAGGTAAAGAAGAGAACTGTAAACCGCCTGCTATGGCAACTCATCAAAAATCAGTAATCAACGTGATAAATTCGAAAGGAGTTAGCGTTTGCTTTCCTAACACAGTGTGCGATGCATGCAGGATTTCAAGGCTCCAGCCTCCAGTATGTCAGAACATGATGGTCATCACTACAAATTACAAACTCGGCTTCGGCTTATCTTAGACTTGCTATCTGTGTGAATTAGGCCCAAATTCACCAATGGGCTAGACTGATGTGCGTCTCCCCTCATATGAAAATCGAAACTTCGCATTTATGGTTCTTAAAGAGCTGGGCTATGGGCTAGCCAAAACTGAAGTACTGCAGTCATTACTAGTCTGGCCCAAACTGTTCCTTGGGCTGGTCCAATATCTGGAGGAAAAATTCAGTCTAGCTCAAAAATGCGTACCATTATTTTCTTTCGTAATAATTTGAATAATATTGCCAAAAAGAGTCAGCATAATACGAACAATCAGGAACACATTTGTGCCGGGATTCAACCCGTCTCAGAGCAACAAAAATGAAAATGAGATTTTATATGATTGTGTACACAGTACACCCACGTCTAATGATCAGACATGACCAGCTTCTGTATCCTATTTTCTATTCTCTTAATTGGAAATGATTGATGGGCTGAAAATATGGAGATTTTCGTTTGGTGGGTGCTCATGGACATGGCAGCAAAAGTAGACATGCATGCTTCTGCTCCTTAACCGATTACAGATTAATTTAAGAAAATTGTTATTAGCTTACTGACTGCTACTTTCCTGATTGATTTTCATTCATATGCGACAAGAAAGTACCAATTATTCATGGAAATGAAAAATGTATATATTAATTATATGACAGCAGATTAGAAAAGATACCCCTGTCAGCAGCTTCGTTTTTTATTTTCAATTATAAGATCTTGAAACATAACTTTTAAAGATCATAATATTAAAAACGTTTCCTTCATGTAAAGACCTCACTTCCGGGATGCATATTCTGCAAAATTAATAAGGGAGTTAGTTGGAAATGGGAAATCAATTCCTTGATTCTGCAGCTGATGAGGATTGACTTGAGAAAATGTATATTTAAGTTACAGAATTTTTGGGTAGAGAGAGCTGAAATTACTGGGAATTACCACCAACTGGGCACTTACTATTAATTTAATGTAAAGTGAGTGGGTTGAGAGGAGACAATCTGAGTTGTGCTACAAATAAAGTATGAAGCTAATAGTTTGAAAATGTTCTCGCCCACTAGAAAGTGGTCGTAAACAAAGAGAAGACCTAAAAATAAAAAGAAAACAGCCGCCTAATTTCTAACTTTTATATTGGTCTTTACGCTACAATGCCTTCCTTCTTCCTTCCTTCTTTTGTCCATTTGCTACTATTTTATTAATTCGAATTTGTTACTCGGATTATGACTTTATGAACTTGGGTTTCTTCTGGTTCAAAGTACTCAAATTACAGAAATGCCAACCACCATTTTATGTTGCATAAGAGAGAATCAATCATGTATCAATATGTTCATATGTTGTCTAGTCATGATAAGTATGTATTTCATATTTCTTGATGTAATATTTTGTATTAAATTTGAAGTATATTGTATAAAAGAGAAAACCTATAATTTGTCGGCTTTAAATTTGAAACTACAACTATGTAATCATGATATATATGTATATGGTGCATATCGATATAATATTTCATAAATAAATTTAAAATTATTTAATAAAAAAGATAAATTTATATTATATTAACTTATATTTAGGATCATTTAATCACGAGATATATATATCTTACACGTAGTAATGTGATATTTTATAATTGAACAATTATATATCCATTGGTACCATAGTTGTAAGACAGAGTTTTCCTATATTAGATCAAACTTATCAGAGTTATTATGATTTTATTAAAATTCAACAGCGAATAATCATCCTTGTTGTATAGTGTCGACCTAATAATTGCTTCCTTTTATCTACTATTTAGGAAAGGGAGTCCGTACATCAAATCATGAAGGGAAGGTAAGACGGGACTAAAGCTTCTCACTCACCGCACCGGCCACCACAGCATCTTGAAAAAAGTTGCTCCTTTTTAGTACTAATATAATAGAGCTAGACCTTGGAGGGTCTTGATGATGAGCGAAAAAGTGATGAATATTGATTAGATCAGGCGCAGGATAAAGCAATAATTGAAGTTAGAATTAGAGCCCACTTCCACAATTTGATTAGACAACTATATAGCTAATCTAATCCCAATCTATTAGGTACAATTAACTTTCAAGAGATTGTGCAGAAGATTTTGATTGAATTGAAACGCCAAAAATTTGTGTATTGCAGTTGGTGCAACGTATTTGTAGCATAGTTGGCTAACCACATTCGTGGAAAAACATAGTTGGAAGAGTAAAGGAAGGTGATGTGGCCACTAAAGCAGTTCAACGCATTATAAACTTGATAAGACTATGAGCATGAAAGAACACGCTGAAACACTAAAGCTTGTTTATGAAATAGAATAATCTCAAATGAATTTTATAATATTGAACTAATAGGTACCTATCACTCGTCCCATATATCAACTACTTTGTCCTTTCTAGCAGGTTTCCTAAGCTCTTTCCTCTGCTAGAAGTTGTCTTCTGTTGGAAACACATTATCATCTACTCAGAAACAGCCAATTTTGTTTATTTAATGGTGTTACATACTGCCGAATCGAACGATATTACAGATCTAAGCAGGTCAAATTTTGTTAGTGATCTCGTCGTTTACACTAAAATTATTTATTTTACAAGTGCCAAGTGGCCCTCTTACAGGTTAATTGAGAACGTAAACTATTGTGGTGCAGGCCATCCCCAGCTTTATTGGCCTTCAGTGGAGACAATGATGGTCGATGAAATCAAGGTTTGGCACACTATTAATAATCAAATTAATGGAAATGAAAAGTTAAGATCTGGGTTCCTTTCATTGCTGTGGCCTGTGCAGAAAATTATTTTCACAGCTAATCGATGACAAGAGACCGAGCAGAATAGCAATCAACTTTACCTTCTGGAGAGACTATCTAATTAGTAAGTAACACTACAGTTTGATTTTATGGTCCCAAACATAACTGGGCCATAAAATTCATATTCAGAATTTAAAATTGGAATTAGTAGCCATAATTTAATAAGATAAAATCTCATTTTCTTATTTTCTCATAACGTAATTTTTTTATTTAATATAATTGAATATATGGAAGCAAAAAGTAGATTACATGACATTCAACTTCAATAGTCAAGATTATAGAAACCATAGCATATATATAAATATATCTTCAAGCTTATGACAAATATCAACGAATTTAGTTTTGTAGAAAATTACATTTTTATACATGATACAGTATATTGCTTTGGCGGGGGCCTAAAGACTCGAATAAATCATCTCACTTTCTCACTTGCTTATGCATCAATCTGTACACAATTAAATTCTACTACCAATATTACAGACAAAATGGCCTGGACAAAACTTCCTTCGTTTTGGTTAATTTAAAACATAATCCGAGCAATCTGATTATATCTTCTCTCTTCAGTTTGCTTTGATTTGATTTCTCCAGCACATCGCAATGTCCTCTCTATGTGATAACCTCCTCCAATGCTCACTTCCCTCTCCAAATGGCAACAATAGCTCTCAAACACACTCACATTCACATGCAATTTGAAACCCATCAAGAACAGAAAGTCAAGCTCCAACTTGTTCAACTCATTCGTTGTCAATCCTCCAACTCGAGCAAAGTAAGAGTTTCTGTAATTCCTGGTAACAAAAGTAAAATAAAGCCTCGATTTAGATAATATTTTTTCCTTGAAAAGTAAAAACTTCTCTTTAGTGGCGTTGAAAGGCTAAAGCAGCTTTTATGTGGCTGAAAATTAACATGGTTTTGAGTGAAAAAGAAGTGCTATACTTACATGTCTTCCACGTACTTAGAAGCCAACATGATAGTTGTGATGAGAAGTCTATGTACATTTCTAGCATTGATTCGAAATCCTGGATTGGCCTGGCAAAACCGATCAATATAAACATATGCAACAAGGTAAACTGATGGCCCGGCTCGGGTGTACCGGAAAATCCTCTCCAGATAAGATTGAATTGTCATGTCTGGTATCTCATGGCAATCAAAAACTCGAGTTGTAATGTCATTTGACAATGCCCATGTACAGTTCTTGGCAATTCTTTCATTCCTGGCCATGGTTCTCTCAATGAGAGAAGCAAGAACTGATATCACAAGTGGAGTCTTTGAGTCATTCTGGTAGGAATACGAGTACACATCTGATCGAAGCTTTCTTGGAGAAATTGCAAGGGAAGATGAAGCCATTAATGAAAGCAATTAAAAGGAGAGATTGGGTTTGGGCTTGGACTTGGACTTGACTTATTGTTATGGAAAATGAAGGTTTTGTGAGGGATTTATACCAGAAAACTAAATAAAGAGAGTGAACTTTTGTGGGGTAGTGTGATGAAAGCTGGGGTTCGATAAGAATTTATACCAGAATAGGCTCATAGGGTGAATTGAGTAGGTCAAGTGTAGAGAGAAGCGCTATTTTAATTTAAATTTTTAGTTAATGTTTTACTTGGAAAGACCTGTTTGAGATACTTAGCTGTGATGGGTAATTAAAAAACAAAGAAACGACATTGGTTTGGGCCAAATGGAAGGTGAGTGGAAGTGGAGAGGAAATCAAAATAATTAGATTTGTTTGTAAAGCCAAAGTACAGACAAAACAGCTAAGCTTTTGTAATTCTTTATAAATTAAACAATGAATCTAACTAACAAGTAATAACCATCCATAACAAAATGGAAACTGTGCTCGCCGACACTGCGTTGAAGGGTAAGAATGGGCATGGAAAGATATTCCGAAGCTGTAGGGTCACAGGTTGGTGCTTGGACCCACTTAAGTAGACGGCATTTATAGATGTACTTAGCCTCAAGATTCGTGTCATGTGAAGTAAGTCCCTCAACAGTGAACCTGTTACTACTAGTTACTTGTTACACGTGCGATGCCTTGACTCGTCATCAAATCTTGGTTTGCAACTTGCTCCTTTGGACAGGGGCATTTATTTCCCATCATCACAGAAATTAGAGATCTACTACGTAATTGGAGAGTTTCCTTCTACTAATTTTTGGCTTTTGCAAGTTAGATCTAGACTCTTTAGGTTCAAAAGTAGAATGAAATATCTCATTACAACGATTTGGATTTAAATGAAAATTGGCGAATAAGATCTTCAAATGATTTATAAAGTTTTCCCTCTCATTAAACTGGAATGAAGTAAGATTACCTGATTAAACTCCAAAACGGAAAGGAATAGAAACATTTTCACCATTAATGTTGGCAATGGGTATCAGATGAAATCTCATGAGTAGATTAGGTTTGCTTGCACTTGGTCGAGTCCCCTCATTTAAGAGGCAAAAAAAGTGGACCAAAAGCAGAGCATGTTGTGTACATGAGTGTACCCATTTTGTACTAGCTAGTATTAAAAGCCAGAGACCCACTGATAAAATATCTGCATAAATTGCCCAGGAGATATAGATGTCTGGTCACAATCTTAAGATTTCTTTGTTAGGAAATCCATTCATTAATTTATTATCAAATAAGTAACCGACACTTTTGATTGAACAACATTCATACACCCAACCTACTCTAGCCCGAACAGACGATGGTGTGTGGCATAGAGGAAAGTTGATAGGCCCAATCTGAAGTTTCAATTACAAAGAGAATGCAGGCTAGAGGTCAAGTTCTAACAAAGGGCCTACCTCAGCCCATGTCGAACAGAGACATGAACTTTGTT
Organism: Bursera palmeri; assembly: GCA_026225775.1. Taxonomy (NCBI): domain Eukaryota; kingdom Viridiplantae; phylum Streptophyta; class Magnoliopsida; order Sapindales; family Burseraceae; genus Bursera; species Bursera palmeri. The sequence goes on from JANKKB010030149.1 coordinate 44,899, forward strand.
GTTTTTTTTTTTTTTAATAAGATTTTACCGATGTTTAATGATAATTTTAATTTTATGCAAAAATTAATCAAATAATGAGATGTATTTTATGCATTATCAAAGCATTTTCAAGTTGGGAATTGAAATTGCAAGACAGTGGGACTTAGCTTGGTTGATTTCGTAGGTGTTCTCGCGCAAAAAGCACCATCTCCGTGAAGTTGTTAACATCACCAAGTTCACCAAACTCCTCCCTGAATTTTTTGCAATTCACAAGTGGATTTCACGAATGTTTTTGAGCTAATGCAGCAAAAGGTTCTTCACAAGTGGGTGCTACACTAGACAACATTGATTTCTTTGCAATTAAATGGTAGTCATTCCCAAAATCATCATACCCAGATCGTTTTCAATAGAGGAGACGAAGCTCTGCCAGGGGTGTTGGTTTTAGCCATGCATGATATGTTTGTTTGAAAGGGAAGATGTGTAAAAGAACAAATGCCATTGTTCCATTCAATTCCAATATGGCAGAGATTGTTGCCAATTTGGAACTTAAAACCCATATGTCATTGTTTTACAAGATACTAGTTTCATTCACACATTTTTTAAAACAATTGAACTGCATCTTTAACACCTTTACAAGGTTTCGCTTAATGTTGAAGATGGTTGTTGATAACTAGAAGAAATCAAAATGACATATTTACCCTCATCTTAAAGTTATTGACAAAATTTATAATATGTTTCGATAATTGTTGACAAAGAGTGTTATAGTTGGCATGAGATTGATAATTTCTAAAACTTGAAAGGTAGTGTTTGTTACAAATAACCTAACGTGATATTATCCGTTTTGACACAATTAGATTGCATGGCTTTGTTTATGAGTTTTTGATCTAAAATGTATCATATTAGTTAGAGGTCTTACTAACTATATTTAAACTATTTCTTATTACTTAATGGAGTGATGTGGAATCTTTAAGATCGTAACGGTATTTGATTTTTTTATCTTTTTTTTATAATTTGTTTAATAAATTAAATATATTTTATTTAAGTCATTTATAAGTTAAAAGGCATTTTAGTGATTGTATTTAAGGTTTTGCGTCAGAAACAGTATTCCTTCAACACCTCTAAATTGAGGGATGGCTCCATTAGTTTAATATTTGACTGTCCTTAATCAATAGACGGGCTAAACCTTAGTACATGTTTATGTACTGTTCCCTCGCTGACAAGATTCAAGAATTAGCAGTCCATTTGGCTGGTGTCTGTCCCATTTACATTTCAGTATTGAACACTGCACAGAATATGTACATATGGTCCTGAATCTATGTTTCCTTTCAGATGAAAAGGGACCTTTCAGCTACACGGAAAGCTGCTGAGGTAAGAGATTGCACAAAAATATGCTGATGGTCATGGGTGATAATGCTATATTCAGGCTCAATAGTTGAGTAGAAAATCCAGAGCCATTGAAATATTTTTAGAATCCTTGACAAACACTAACTTTATAGAGTATCTTAGATGGTCCTAGATGCATTTGGCACACAATAGACGGTCCAGGTTTGCTGGTCCCGCACCTCAATTTATCGATTTACGAGGTCATCTTAGGCTAGTATATAGCACATAATTTCAAAATCAAGAAGACAATTGTTTTACACCGATCAACATCTAGTAGGACGCTTGCTAATCGAGTGCCTGCATCAGACGCCTTTATAGACCAATGAAAAATTCTTCGACTACAAATGGGACGATGAATCTTACCTTTTCAATTTCACTTCATATGCTATCTTCTCCACCGTCGCTTCATTTAAGAGTTTCTTTTAATTCATTTTACTTTCAACGCAGTAACAACGTTTTTAAGGTCCAAAAATCTTGGGCCTTATTTTTTTGGCCCTTCAGGCCCATTAACTGGATCGACAATCTGTAAAATAACAGTAATTAGTATAAACTAGATAATTCTCTAATTCTCCACATCTATCAAATTAAATAAAAAAATACATAAAATAATCAAGTCAGAACCGTCCTAAATTTTAACTAACTCTTAATTTTTTTTTTTAATAATCCAAACACATCGCCGAGTTATTGAGTCATCAAATAAAACATTAAAATAATATATTAGACAACTTAATAACTTACTCGTTGTTTATTTGATCTCCATTAATACTCAATAGAAGTATAGCAAGATGTCGAGCAACCCTTACCCAACAACTCGACAGTTAAATATGAACTTGCTATGTATTAGTATAACAAATTGAATTATAATCAAATTATTTTAGATTGTTTATCAATATCAATAATTGATTATTTTTACAATTTGAACTTATTTGAGTTCATGGTAAATCCTCTCTCTCTCTCTCTCGGTTAAAGAGTAATTGTTAATTGAAAATTACTAAGATTTCATTTTGGTAGAAGGATATAAGGTGCTTTTACAAATCCCAACTATCTGTAATATAAGGTTTAGTTTTATATCATGCTTTTCTTTTTCGTAAATTGAATTCAACTGGGACTCTTTGTATGCATATCTACGCACAGAAATTTAATTGTCAAGCAGTGTTGTAATGAGTTAAATTGTCTAATCTAAAGTTTTATACAATCATTAAATGCTTGACCAAAGGCTTCCAGGAAATGGACAGCCTAGATTTTCAACTCAATGCATGCGGTGGTCTCAGCGTCCAAGCGTTTGCTTTCCACTCCAATCATTTACGCTTCTATATCTTTTATGAATTATGATTATACAAAAATCAAAATCACACACCAGTTGGCAGCGACCTACCACATCCACTTGGGAACATATTATTTGTATTTAGATAGAGGTTACGCCTACTTGTTTGGGTCAAATTCTCTACCCTATAAAAGGAGTGTAATATTATTGTAACAATAAAAGAAAAAAATATCGGAAAAATGTAAAAGTAATAAAAATTTGGAACATGTTTTAAAATTTAGTTAATTTTTTCTTTGGCGCATAATTCTAGTTATGAGTTTGTAGTTAAAATTTAAAATAACCTTCTTAATTTGATTATTTTTTATATTTTTCTAAGAAAAAACATTCTATAATATTTGTCGATTAAAAAAAATCAGTGGATATTAACTATGATTGTAAGATTTTAATTTGCGTACATCTATAACCAGATGTTCATATTTCATCTACTTTTTTTTGGTCAAATTGTGAAAAAAAATGAAAAGGAAACCAATAACAAGCTATTCACAATATGTTGTGTGACAGTAGACATGGAAGAAGCTGCTAGGCAAAACTTGTGGCGACAGCTTTATCCAAGTTGACAAATGAGTATCCAATCATTTACGTGTTCATTCTTTAACAAACATTACAAGTTGCATGTCTCCGTCGACAGCCTCTTTGACAACGGATCAGATTGAACCTTTGATTGAATCATACCTGACACTTGATACAACAATTGTATTCCAACCAGGCCCTCTACCCGAATTATCAACATTCTTTTGAAGAAATTTTAGAAACAAATCGGCAAGCAAAATATTCATCTACCAAATACTATAAAGCCAATCCAAACAAAGCCTAGATATACCAGAAAATAATTTTCGTTCTTAGTTCTAACTGGTTACAATGAAACATACCCAGATCAAGATTATACAAGTTGTAAATTAATTATAGAAACTTTCATCACAAAATGTATTAAAAAAAAAAATTAAATGGCCCCAGGAGGCACCTGCTCGCTGAAGCTCCTATAGCTTATTGGAGGTACAAATATGAAGAAATTTTTGTTTTCATCAAACATATACTATTCTTAACGATCGTAATAGCAACCATGTACAATATCACTATCAAATAATGATTGCCCTCATAACCACGCCCATTTACAGGAGGTTTTGTGCATGGCTGCGAAGCTTAGCTCTTAGAATTTGAAGCTTGAGGAGGTTGTTGAAGTTGCTGATACATCGCAGCCATCCTGCTATAAGTATCCATGGTCATCGGCTGCCACAACACATATATATAATCAAATTGGATAAAGTGACATCATGACCATGGTATACAAAGTTTTATCATCGATTGCAGCAATCTAGAAGAGATAATCACACACATTACACATAGCTACCTGTGACTGACATGCGAGGAATGTGGATAAAGGGTCTGTCATTACTGTCGGTGTTGCAATTTGTAAGCGGTCACCTGAGCCATCCCACGAAGCCATAGGCATGAAAGGATTGGAAAGAACTGGGGGTATCCCCGTGATGTTGGCGCGGCCCATGGAGTTCATGTCCATGACACCCATTCCCATTCCCATCCCCATCCCCATGCCCAGTGGAGCAGCCATCATGGACAATTGAAGTTGCTGTTGCATGGCCATTGGCAACATCATGGCTGGCATGTTCATTCTACTCATCATTTGAACTTGAGCTTGCAGTTGTTTCAGATATTCAATCACCTCATCAAGCATTGAAGCTTTGTCAGTCTGCAATTATAATCAAGATAGTGTAGATCAAATCACCGCGCCAAACAGATACAATCTTCAAAGTAATATATAGCAAATTGGGAAATATTTACGTGTCTGCATGCTTGATAACATTGGTAGTACTACGTTTGAGTTTGAACTTCAACTTTAATCCAAATTTTTTCATATATTTAAAGTTCAGGTATATGTTCAATACTTAAAACGGTGAAATTAAATGTCATTTTCACATCATTAATCATATTGGACAGGTACTGGAGCGTAATTCATGGCTAGGTCTTCATCATGCATCATCCGCCTCTCTCTCTTCACCCCACATTTCTTTCTCTCTTTATCCAAATCAACCCCACATTGTCGTCACTGATTGCCACTAACTATTACTCCGTGAAAGACTTGTTTAATGAAATGACGAAAAAGGATCTAATATCAGAAAAGGTTACAGCTAGCTAGCGAAGAAGAAACTAATATCAGACAAGATTAAGGACATCTGGGCCTACAACTGGAGAGGTGATTTATGTGGTAGCAGATGATTGTCTTCATACCTAACAACCTCCTGTCAAGTTGTCCCAGCTGCAACTATGGTGTGTGGACTAGGGTAATCGGATCAATCCCAAAATAGCTCATAGCCATTCGAATGCAAAGACTCTCTTGGACCACATTAAGACCCAATGTCCCATAGAAGTGTCTTGAAGGCATTTTGCCAAATTTGGACCAACTTAATACAGTACTGACCAGTATGTACTGAAGAGTGGAAAGATATTAGAACATCTAATGATATTTCAGGGCATGCATAACAATGAATTAGAATACATACATAGAAGATGATCTTCGGCTACTATATGTTTTTTCCTTTTTTTCTAATTAAAAAAAAAAAAAACCAGAAAGAAGGTATATATTGAAGGATAAGAACCAAATTTCATAGATATTCCGCCAGCGCATAATTTCGGGAAGTGATAGTGGAGGCAAGAGAACTTTTAGGAAAAGAGTTATTCTTTAGGTTTTTGTTCCTTATATTTCATCTTTATCATTTTGTGGGTCACTTCTAGCAACTTCCGTTCTATAAATTAATTAAGAATTAATTGAACTTAAAATAAGTTTTAAGAAAAATTAATAACATTATGCTCAAATATTATCATGTAATGGATGTCTGTTAAAATAACCCGTTATTACCTAGTTAAAGTGAAGAACATCTATACTTACTGAAAGTTAAAAAGAACGGGAGAAGCCTAGCTAGCTCGATTATCGAGAATAAAAGACATGAAGAAAAAAGGTGCATGAAGAAAATGTAAAAGAGAGGTAATACAAGAAGCTAATAATTTACGTAACATATATATTTATATATAAAAGTGATCCGATAAGGTCGAATTAATGTAAACTTATAACTAGCTGCAATAATTGGAGACTGACTAGTAATGGGACGGATTCTTTGAATGCTCTGAGTCAAGCATTGCAGCGTTTATTTGACTGAGTAAATTAATGGACATGACATAACAAAGCAGCCTGTGAAACTCTGTACGTACCTTGCTGGAATTAGGTACCAGCTTCTGAAGTGTCTTCATCCTTTGGTTGATCTTATCTCGCCTTTTCTGGAAATCAAAGCGCATATATTTTTGGTAAAAAATTCATACATATATTATATATTATGTGTCTGATATCAAACTAGCAGACAACATTCTTAAAAACACTTAATTAGCTAGTTACGATAAAGACCAAACAAGTGTGAGAAAGCTCAGATCCTTCCAGGCCAGGTCAAATATATATATATATATTTAATATCAAACTTTACAAGAAGTCAAATTGTCAGCTTAATCATTTCAATCTTTTTAAAATGGACTAATGAAAGAAAGATTTTTAAAAGAGAAATAGAACATACACGTTCAGATTGATTATGGATAGCAGCAGCCCTACTCCTTTTAGTTGAAATCGAGGATTTCCCATTTGCTTTATTCTTAATCCCTTCATCACCAGCTTCTTCCCTCTATAAATAACACAACACATTTACACAAACAAATATATGTATAAAAGTCAGTATCGATCTGGTTAGAACCACCATAAAGAAAAGAAATAATTGAAGGATATATATGAAACTACATGCATGCAAAGTACGTATAAGAAATATAGAAAATAAAAAGTCTTGAACTTTGCCTGTGGTGTGCTGTGACAAACGGAGTCATGATCGTCGGCGGTGGTTGCCGTCGTGCAAGGCTTGGCGGAGCTGTTGTTTTCAGGCGAACCAATTGAATTAGAAGTGAAACCGAGGCCCATGTCCATGTCATACGTGTCACGAGTCACATGCTGGCTATCCTTCCCAAACGTGGCGCTACCGCTCACGCTTAGGTCCCTGCTGCTCCACTCGGGTGCCACCGGGACACGGGCCACCCTCGCCCGCTTACCCGTCAGGACGACGTCATCATCCTGAGTAGCCGCTGGCCCACTGCAAGACCCCACACGAGCTGAGCCTGAGCAATCCACCACGCAAGTCCTGCCTAGCCCTGTCACCGGGTCCATCACGTGCGTGGTCCGTTCCTCAGAAAGGTTAGAGCACGGGACCAAAGCGTCCATAGTCATGGTAGCGGAGGCGGTAGCCGCCGCTGCAGCCACTCGCTGTTGGTCAAACCAGGGAGCCAGCTCCTCGCCACTATCAAACGGGGGCTTGCACTGAGGCAAGCTAGTTGCTTGGTTGACTATAGACTCGAGGGTGCCACTAGCGCGTGGCTTCTCCCAATTGTACTTGGTGGTCGAAGAGCTCGCCACGGGTTTGGTAGGCACGCGCGGTGGCCCTAACCCGTGCATGGCTAGCTGGCCGTTCTCCCATGTTAGCTCTGCTACTTCGTAGTCTAGCCTGCACCAGATGAACCGACGCCGTGTAACAAAAATTAGTAAATAAATTTGTACATGTATTAATATATTTTATAAGAGAGGGATAGAGATATAGTACGTGGAGACATTAGGCGCAGTTGAGTTGGAGCGGGAGCGGAGAGAGAGTCGAGCGTAGTTTGGATTATCATCGAGATCCCAACTCGGCACGCACTGGCTCATGCTGAGACGAGTTGCTGACTATTGAACTCGTGTTTTTTTCAAAGAAGAAGAAGTGTACAACATAGTATCATTTTTTCTTCTCTAAAACAAGTTTCATATCATGGAGGATCTCCAGGGCGCAAAAGTCAATATTATAGCGAAGAAGAAGATTAAAAGTGGCTCAAAATCTTAACTTAATTGTTATGAAGATAAGAATGAATCAGATGCTAGCTAGACTGTGGGTCGTGTGTGGTTGTGTATGTGATAGACAGAGATGGATGAGAAAGAGAGAGAAAGAAAATTTAAAGATATTCTGTAGTAATTGAAAATGAATGAATTAGAGAGCTCGATATGAGAAAACAACCACCAAAAGCTTTTCACGTCAACGATGAGATGACTAAAAAATATATATAAAATAAGCAAATATCAAACACAGTGAGAGAAGAGAATAGTGGTAATTGGTAAAGAAATTAATTAGTGTTGCCTTTCCGAACCTAAAAGGTCATGCTGACCGCCGCGGCATCTCCTGTAAATAACAGCGAACTTACACTAGCAAACTTTGTGGTCAAGGAATCATCCTATCAAAAGGAGGAGAAAATGAAAAGTCAAAAAAAAAAAAAAATTATGAGAAATGATCCTAAATTAGGGGTCGTTTGAAAAATGGTTAAGTCTTATATTTTCTTTATTTATCTATCCTCCTTCTTTAATATTTTTTAATAAAAAAACGGTTACTAAAAAATTATCACATCATTATTCGATAAATTAAAAAGTTATCAAATTTATTAGACAATTGTTCAAAAAATTTTGAACCATTATTAGATAATTATCGAATTCACCGATTAATTATTAGATTTATCATATAATTATAAACTTATTAAATAATCATTAAAATATTATCAAACTATTATGATGATTGACGAGAGAGAAGTGAGACTGAGAGATATTAAATAAAAATGATATATTTGTCATTCAGTTAGATTTAATTAGAAAAATCATAAAAAATCTAAGGATTAATGATTTGAGAAAAAAACTCTGTAATCTTGGGTCATTTCGCAAATTACCCTAAAAATAGAGAAAAACGAATAATAATATTAATGGAGTAAATACACGGTGGCAGAGTATGATGCAAAACTAATAACTACGTGGTCCCTTGAAAAGGGTATTGTTTAAATCCACGGACAAGATGGCGGGGAACTGTTGAATGGTATGCGCGTGGGGAACTGAAATCTTGGACTGGAGTAGATGACGTGGGAACTGCCACCTGTAGATCATTTACAAAGGATAATTAGACACGCTGGTGTTAGCTTCACCACATGTCAATGTGGCAGGTTATATCTTCAACTAGCTAGCCGCCCTTCACCCTGCTTTTTATTTTATTTTTATTTTTATTTTTATTTTTATTCTTATTGTTAAATTTTTCTCTAATTAAATAAATTTTGTTTTCACATTTTTGTTTTTAATTTTTATTGCATATAATTACAATGTAATAATTTTGTTTTATTATTATTGGATAAATTTAGGAGAAATTCTAATAACACCTAATTAATTTTGAAAAAATACTTAATCCCATATTTTTATTAAACTAATATTTATTCTCCAAAAATCCTAAAAAATTAATATTTACCCTCAAATATTTGAGGATAAGTGTTATTTTAAAAAAGTAGTATTAATTTTTTTAAAAATAAATATTAATTTAATAAAAATATAAGATTAAATATTTTCTTGAAATAGAGTAAATTTTCCGATAAGCTTTGTATATTTATTTTACTAGTAGTAGTATGATTGTACCAACGTGGACGGAGGGGCGGGGAAAGTTAGAGTGCATCAAATCAATCATTGGGTAGTTAAAAAGCAGCGAAGCCTGAGCCGAGGCTGAGGCTGAGACTCAGCCTGTTGTGGTAAGTTGCAATGTCGCTAAGTACAGGTAGACAAGATGGGTTTGTACTGAATGTGATTGCTAACTTCAGAGAGAAAAAATATATATTAATGCTGTCTGGTAATCTTATAAAATGCCATAAAGTTAGAACAGTAACGTGATAACACTTTGAATTAATTTTTTTTTTTATGCAATTTCACTGACTTTGTAACAGTTCTAACTGGGCATGCCATCTAATGAATTTATCGCTTACAGAGACACTCAGCAAGCCCATGTCATTTGTTAATGGGTTGGGCCTTTGATCTTAAAACAATACAAGACCCAGCTCTTTTTTCTATGGGCTTTATACATGCTAGTGATGCTAAACCTTGAGCTAAGGATTTTTGTAAGTACACCATCAATGAAACTGTGAATTTATGGTACAAATACAATTTTTTTTCTTTTTATTTTAAATACTTTGAAGAATTCTTGAGGGATTTTTTGTTGCAAATAATAAAGATGATTTCGTTGAAAGGATTAATAATTTTGAATGAAAGTAAAAATTTAATACGAAAAGTAAATAAACGGACATGAGAATGCTTATACCTACAATGATAACAAGTGCGGCTCGTGAAAATAAAGTTGTTGAGTTACTAAGTACAGTCCAGTACCACCGCAAGAGACAAATCTATGAGCTTACTTCAATTATTAATCATTCCGAAATAACAAAAGCTGCTTACAGGAGAGCCCACCCACTCTATGTTCATAAAAGAGCTATTGGACTGACGTGGCGCTATTTAGTGAGTTTTTTAATATAGTACTTTAGTTGTTGCCGCGGCGAATCTTTTAATATTTAAAGAATCATATGAAAATGATTAAGAAATGAGGAAGAGAAGAAATTTCCACGCCCCACAAATCTAATTGGTTTTTTATTTTATTTTTTAGTTTTCGGTTGTGTAAGTAGCTAGAAATGCAGCTAACAAACAAGAAGAAGAAGAGATATTAAAATAAAATTTATTGAAATTAGAGGAAACCTAACCCTAATAAATGTCACAATCAGCAGAGACAAATCCAAATCCAAACCCTAACCCGAACAATGACAGTAAGCCACCGCCAAAATCAAAGAGGAGGGTCAGAACATTAAGCTTACCAGATATATGGTTGAAAGGGCAAGATCTCAAGCATGCATTTGGCAAGATGCATGTCCGTTCCTTCTCTGCATCACCGTCACCATTGACATCACCTTATCATCCTAAAATTTCCAATCTTCAATCTCCTGAAGTACACCCTCCCGGACCCGATTACTCCTCCCTCCTCTCCGATGAGCTTCTCCTCAAAATCTTCTCCGAGCTCCCAATTTCCCAACATGTCTCGAACTCTCTAGTCTGCAAGCGCTGGCTGTCCCTTCACGGCCGCTTGGTCAAATCCCTCAAGCTCACCGACTGGTCGTTTCTCCACTCGGGTCGGGTTTTTTCGCGGTTCCCGAATCTAACTGACATTGACATAATTCCTGCTTGTATTCGTCAGTCGAAGAACTCGGGGATTCTGGTGACCCACAAGTGTGTTTCATTTCATATCGATGCTCGGCAGTTGTGTACGAACAACGGGTTTATCGAGCAAAACGACGACGTTGTGGCTTCGAATTCAGTTGATCAGGTGCTTGAGTTACTGGCGAAAAAGTATCCAAATTTGCGGAGAATAGTTGCTATTGGGGGCAGCGAAAAAGGGTTGTTGAGTATTGCTAACGACTGTCAGACTTTGCAAGAACTGGAGTTGCATTGTTTCGGGGATTTGTCGTTGAAGGGGATTTCTGTTTGTCAAAATTTACAAGTAGTGAAATTGATTGGTTCCGTTAATGGATTCTACAGTTCCGTTGTTTCTGATATAGGGTTAACGATATTGGCTCACGGTTGTAGAAGGTTAGTGAAGTTGGAGTTGAGTGGGTGTGAAGGAAGTTATGATGGGATTAAAGCGATTGGTCAATGTTGTCAAATGTTGGAAGAGTTGACTCTTTTTGATCATAGAATGGATGGTGGATGGTTGTCAGCTCTGCAATTTTGTGGGAATTTGAAAACTTTGAGGCTTCAGTCATGTAAGAGTATTGATTCGAGGCCGGGTTCGCTTGAGCATTTGGGGTCTTGTGTGGCTATTGAGGAATTGAGGTTGCAGCAGTGTCAAATAAGGGATAAGCGGAGTGTGGAAGCTTTGTTTTTGGTTTGTCAGAATGTTAGCGAGATTGGTTTGCAGAACTGTTGGGGATTGGATGATGATGTGTTTGGCCTTGCCAGTATTTGCAGGTATTATGAATATCTTATTTGCTTGTTCTGCTTGATTCTGATGAAAAAGTGAGCGTATTTAATTGTTGAATAATGAGCTTAAGAGAATTTTTATTCTGAAACGATTTTGGGGCAATTAACTTGATTTTTCATTGACATTTTGTATTGTGGTGTTAAAATGGAGTTTTTTTGTTTTTCTTTATGTTGCACAAGTTAATAAATTCTTCATGCTGTATGAAATTGTTAACACTTGAATTTGATTTCACTAGAAATAAAATATGTGATTTAGCTAAATGTATGCCCTGCAATGTTTGAAAATTGTAGATAGATTTAAACAAGAAGAAAGAAATTGATGAAATAAGTGTGGCTAGGAGAAAGTTAATGAAGCCTTTATTATGGGCTTGTATGAAATGCATATTAAAAATTCGTCGATATTGGCATGATCTTTTTGCTTATTGAGGATCCTAGGGAATTAGTTCTTAATAGAATTCAAACTCATTTATGTATTTCCTTGTTCGTTAGGAGGGTGAAAATTTTGTCTCTGGAAGGATGCTCGTTGCTAACAACTGGAGGTTTGGAGTCTGTAGTTCTTTCTTGGAAGGAGCTTCAGAGGCTAAGAGTTGTATCATGTAACAACATAAAGGACAGTGAAATCACTCCGGCTTTGGCATCTTTGTTTTCCGTTCTTAAAGAGTTGAAATGGCGGCCAGACTCCAGGTCTCTCTTAGCATCTGGTCTTGCCGGAACTGGGGTGGGGAAGAAAGGTGTTAGATTTTTCAAGGGTTTAACGGCTTAAACATGCCACTTAATGCTGAGAATCTTGGGATCGATTTATGCTGCTGCTGCAGCAATATAGTTTCAGTAGATACACACACTACTTAGGATTAGCACTTATCTTTAGACCATCTGATTTAGATGCTTAGCATGGTCATAACAGTAATGACCACTATGAGCCTGCCAAAATGTGCTGCTGTATGAGGCATTCTAATTCTTTTTCAACCCCAACTAATGTATGTGGGTTAGCGTTGTGTCCATATTTCATTCTAGGTAGAGTGACATTGTTAATGTATTTTGATTTGAGCACAGTCTATCTGACACTCAACAAGCCTAGTTGTTTTTAATTTTTTTAATCCGATAGTTCTGATTTGTTAAGAATTTAGTTTAAAAATAAACATTGGTAACCTTATTTTTCCTCTTGTACAGTTGTACTTAAGATAGTTTTTAGTTTATTTGACCTGCCAAATTATCGTATTTTTATGTAACTCTTTTGTGTACGAGGTAGAATGGTTTCTTCCGTACTTATTGTATTTTCAAGTTCTTCAAAATATTCTGCAGATTTACTTGCCATAAGATATAATGTCCGGTGCTGTTGTACTGGTGATAGAGCTGAATGTCATGTTTGTTGTGGAAACACTTTGGGAATAGGAAGGAAGGATGACTTTCATCTATTTGAGCGAAAGTTACATTCAGAAACTCTTCTCTGGAGGTACAACGATCCAAAGGCTAAAAATATAATTACTGCTTGCTGCTATTTTCTTGTATCTCGGAGCAATAATTGATCTCAATAAAAGCAGTAACTAGAAACGATTATAGGAAGCTGAAGAATTGGACTTAAAAAAACTTTTTTAACTGGTCTTCAAGGTAATTAATTACCTTTAGCATTTGTAGCCTCAGTTTCGAAGACGATAATTCCACTTTGTTTCAGTTGAAGCTCAATTATATGGGGTGAAAGACTGAAGAGATATCATTGTTATTCTTCTTCATTGTCTACCAAAAAGGGCTTCAGGAGGGTTTTGCCCACTATTGAAGCAAAATCCTCTTCTTTTCTGACCTACTGAAATTTAGTTAAATTTGGGAAAAATATTGAAAGAAGTCAAGGGTGAGAAAAAGCAGACAGTTTGAACATTGCATGGGAAAGTCCAATGATTGTGCTTCGAGATATCTCGGGAGATGATGAAGAGAATGTGGGCAAGTTGCTATCAACTTGACTTTACAAAGATTTGACATCGCGCTTTCTGCCTTCACGATGCTTCGAGATGCGATGCCGTTGATGTTCTCAATTAAAGAAAAGTATAAAACTCTCCTTGCCAAAAAAGAAACAAGATATCCATTTAAAATTGGGCCTGGGATTTCTTAGTGGGTCGGGCTAAAAGCCCAATATTAGTATAACGTGATCTGGAGGCTATTGTGTGTGAAGGCGTGGCTTTTAACCGAGCAGCTCCGGCAAGAGGAAGCGCAGCAGCAACAGCAAGCATGCGTTGGAGGAGGACAACAAGTGGTGGTGGAGCGTCGGGAGGGGCAGGTAATATGCTTCAGTTTTACACAGACCATGCTTCAGGACTGGAGATCTCTCCAAATCTTGTGCTTGTTATGAGCATTGGTTTCATAGCTTTTGTTGCTGTCCTTCATGTCATGGGTAAGCTCTAATTTTTTCATGGAGAGTGGGTTAGTAAAGCAGCTATAAAGTTCAATCTAATTTGAATCTTGTTGAGTTCGGTGAGGATAGGATACCACTGCATGATAGATGTAGTTGTAGAATAAATAAATAAATAAATAAATATATATATATATATATATATATATATATATATATAT
>JANKKB010030150.1:0-33539 GCA_026225775.1 Bursera palmeri
ACATTAATAGCACTTAAAGTGTAAAAACAATGATTTAAACTCTTAATAAATATACACTTTTAAGTGCTAATCAGAAGTCTTTAGCTAAGTGTTATTTTGTCCCTACTTGTTATCAATTGATATCATCTGGGAACTAGGAAGCAGATATGAAATTATAAGGAGTTTTTAGTGTTGTTTAAACTTAATTGAGATTTCATAGAAGATACAAAAAGAAAATGAAAAAAAAAAAGATTTTTTATAATCTTTATATATATATAATCTTACAAATAGATTTTTGTTGAATTGTGATAAACAAAGAAATTAAAGTTTATGTGAGAATAAAGATAGGTTGAAGATGATGATTGAGATTTATTATTTGTCTTTACTAGTAAACTGTTAACTAGATCAATAATTTAATAATATTTTTATTTTTAATAGATATGTTTAGATTATTTTCTTAGGTACTAATAGCTAGCCTCATCCTAATAAATTTTTAAAATTATAATTTTGATCGATTTGTTCCGACATAACTCAAAACAAATTAAAATAATTTGGATTGATCATACCAACACATGTATATATGAAAATCAAACCAAATTAAAGCAATTTATATCCAAAAACAATCATATTAATTATTCTAGATTTTTATATCGTAAATGATATACAATTAATTAATAATTATCAAACTGAGTGATGTGTTAGTTTCAATAAATATAATATTATTTTTTTACATGAGATAAGATTTTAAGATGTGTAACATTATTACTCGAAAGTATGACTTGTCAATAGTGAATTTATCTCATTCAATATACCTAGTAACTCTCAATTAATTTGAGGAAGAACAAAAAGAAAGATTTGGAGAGACGTTGGAAGGAAATATATATTTCTTTTCTAGATAAATTTTGTGATTTCAAGCTTAGTGATCATGAAGATAACATATTTACATGTACATAATAAATAAAATATCTACGAAAATTAAGAATATGAAACTGTATATCTATAAACTATGCGGATCACATATGATAATACAGAAAATGCTAAAAAAAAAGGTCATATATTTATAATCATCTTCAACGCCTCTGATGAAGGAAAGAAAGATTAAGAATACTTAAGCAAGATTAATCCGATCTAAATCTACTATACAAAAATAGAGATCTTGGATCAATTAAATCAAAGTTTACAAAACAAGCGGTTTCGAAACAAGAATGTACATAGAGAGATAAGAAACAAAATCCCCATCTTCACCTGCTGGGTGATCAAGTCGAACTCACTGTAGTTAGTAGTTAAATTATGACTTTGAAGACTTAGCTTTATGTGAATTAGCAAATTGAAATAGCTGCCAGAAAAGAAAGAAAAAATAGTAAAATGAAACGTATTTATGCAATATAAATTAGTAATTGATATATTATGAGCAATACGAGCTTAAACATGGAAAAATAGAGTCAAAATTTTTTATATCAGCTACAAATTATATAGAAGTACCAGTTTGGCTTTGTTGAGGAGATGACGGGCATAGCTAGCATCTGTACTCCTGAAGACCATGGAAGAAGCAGCCATAGCCGGCCGCGGCAGTTCCAGCTGTTTCGATATGAATCTGTTTGACAGTTCTTGGTGTCTTCATTTTTTTCTGGCGACATCCAACATTCGTGATCGTTTACTGCGTCTCCAACCTTAATTATATATAACCAACCACGCAATTAAGCGTCGCTATGAAGAAGAAATAATCAAATATATATAAATAATTAATCGCGGGCTTACATGCATAAATAATCGGTTTTTTCTAGAGCTGGCTTTGAGGAAATAATCGGTTCCCAACTGATAGCAGCTCGGACATTTTGAAATTCTCCAGCTGGTTGAAACTCCTTTCCTTATACGAGAGCATTCCATGCCAAAGTGCTGACTGAAAGCCATCGGAAATCCATACTTCACATTGTCTCCGGCATCATAAAACCCCCCAACAAGATCCACCTACAATATTAAATATGCGCCAAAACCTACAGCTAATCAATATACGTAATTCATAAACTTTATTGAGAAAGAAAGAGAGAAAGCCATGCATGCGTTCATATATATACGTTTGCTTGTTTTCCACCGTCAAGACCAGAATCTCCTCTCCAAGCTGGCCTCTGGTTGGCAGGAAGCTTTCCTGATCTTTGTGCCTCAAGGAAAATATTGGATTTGGAGAGGGCATCCTTACAATCAAAATAACGACCGCTTACAGCAATCAAAAGTCCTTGAAAGAGAGCCAACCATGCCAGGATCATCGCCGTTGATGGTTTTAAAAAGGAACCCACATACACAATATTGCTAGATGGATCTAAAAGTCAAACTAAATTACTGCAAGTTTGAGATCAACTTAAACAATCAGAGAACTGTTGTAGAGATCCTGAGACAACAAGAGAGGCCTTGACGGGGGACTCGAATTAATGGCTTCAAAAGCTAAGGGAAAACAGGAGGTTATGTGTTCTGATTTGAGTTTTTCGCTCTTGGATACACATAGGCGATATTGGCTCTAGTTTTGAGGACTGGAATTCAATGGCGGGAAAGCAATGGAAGGCCAACTAGTAACGGTTAACGGATGAAGAATTTCTCTTCTAGGTGCCTCAACATTTTCTGACCTTATACAGTTTCTATTGTCAAACAATTAAAATTAATGGAGAATATTTAAACAAATTTCCTGTTGTTGAGCTCCAAATATTTGGTTTTATGAGGCTTGGCTATTAGAGTAGAGGAATCCTCTGTACCACATTTATATTTTGGGATTAAATTGATATTTATTATAAACAATTTGAAGAACTGGGATTCTTATTCATTATTTTGTGGTCTCTAAAAATTCAAAAAACAACCTTTATATAATAGAAAAAGAATGCATGCAATAGAGTATATAAGAAACTAGTTGTTAAAATTATAAAAAGAATCTTAAAATCTTAAAATTTTGTTTTCTTTTATTTGATCCTTTTGTAATTTCATTCAGAGTTATTTTGATAATTAAAAAAATGAGTGTAACATAGATAATTTATGAAGCAAATAGCCTTATCACAACAAAACTTCTCATATAAACCAAAAATAAATAAATAAACAAAATGTGGTTATTCCCATTCGAAGATCATTGTTATTTTCACTTGAATTTTTCTTTACTTTGGCCACACGATCCAAAGTAGGAATTGCAAAAATGCTATTGAAGAAAATATTATTAGGATTATTCATGGGAATGACAATACAACAGTAATTTTAATAATGTGTAAAATAACCAAACTTAAAGAGTTGAATTAAAAATAACTAAAAAATTAAAAATTTTGATTTATTTAACCAAACTGTTAGTCTGTGAACATGTCAATCCATTAACTTATGACTGATCAACAAACTAACCAAAGGTAATAGACCATTTATTTATTACGGACTAACAGGCCGATGGGTCAATATTAATAAACCCACGAGTCAACAATTTGATTAGATAAATAAGAAATTTTTAATTTTTAATCATTACATATACCCCCTTGAGTTTGGTTTTTCTTGTAAATCCCCCCAGTAATTTTCTGTGTATATAAAGAATGATAATGAGAAAAGATATAAATGGGACAGCTATTCTTTTAGCAGCTATCCCAAAACGCTACAAAGAATCAGATTTCTTCTGGAGTTTAAATTTATCTACTCTAATGATCTGTATGACCCCAGCAAAGGAGTTATAAAGCTTGCAGCAGATCCTCTGATTTCCTGGCTCTGCCTCCTTTGCCATGGCTAGAAGGGCAATATCAACTAATAATACAGTTACAACCGAGGATATGAGTTCATCACACACCAATAACCGCACTTGCGCCCTCAAAAGTGAGACAACGTAGATGGGATATGAACCAGTTTAACACGTCCTTATCATACTAGCAACATTTCTTCCAATCTCTTCTTTCGTTTGCTCCGAAACAGGAACATCTCCAAGGTACATGTCAAAGAAAGCCCCTGCAAGTAAATTACATAACAATCTCTGTTAATGTTGCGATTTGAGGTCATAGCATTGTTGTTCCTAGAGAAGCTAACTGGTAAGCTAGCTCTGTGATTCAGACATGTATTCGATTTGTGAAGATCATTGACTTACTACATAATTCCTTGCTCTCAACTGCGCCTATTCGGTTACCTCCAACTGCACAAAATTTTTCACACTATAAGTTGCATTCAAGTGATTTATAAAAAAATTGCAGGTATTAACTAGTCACTCAGCCCTGGTTCTAAGAGTATATGACAGTGCAAAGTGTAATTTGCACCTCATAAACCAATGCAATTGCATCAAGTCAAGAACACAGGAAAGCAAGTGCAAATGTTTTCGCCATAGGTTTGAATTTTTATAATAAAAATTCCCCTTTGAGATTTGGTTTAAATACGGCAGACCCCCTTGGTATCGAAATTTGATTTAAATCCCCCCAAGTGCTGAAAATCATTTAAAACCTCCCCTATAATCATTGAAGACCTCTTTTGAAGCTTCATAGAATTTATTAGACACTTCCCCAGCGAGGGAGGTCTCTCCTTATTTCACAAACCAAAAAGGTCTATTAGTAATTAGGCCAAACCTCAACCTCATGGGATGTGAGTAAAAATGACCCACTTTGATATACTAAGAAATAATAGCTTACTTTCAGTAATTAGTTGTCCATCAGCTGTTCGTCGTAAATCAATTGTAGTTCCCTGCAGGATTCCATGGAAGTTACTGTAACTTAATGTTACCAATGATATAGGCAAAGGCAGGGGGGAAGCAGAAAGAAGTAATATCCAACAGACTATTACCTGAGGTAGCGCAATATCATGTGTGAAGTAAGAACCAAATTTTCTCAAGCAATGATAATCAGTGTTTGGATTTGTCTAATATAAGATGAGAAAATTTTCAGAAATCACTATCAGCAATACTTTATGGTAGAAAAACTAAATAAACTTTCTACACTTTGATGTATTACCTTCACTAAACGGGCACGAAGGGATTTCTCAAAGGCACTGCCACGCATACAAAAAAAGCTAATGAATGAGAAAATTAATACTTCAAGTTGTCTTATTATGCATATTGAAGATTAAAAAAAAAAAAAAAAAAGATATTAACAAATATCTTCTCATGGGAGAAATCTTTCAACCAAGAATGTTCATAAGAATTAGTTTGCANAGAAAATTAATACTTCAAGTTGTCTTATTATGCATATTGAAGATTAAAAAAAAAAAAAAAAGATATTAACAAAGATCTTCTCATGGGAGAAATCTTTCAACCAAGAATGTTCATAAGAATTAGTTTGCAAGACATTCTACCGACAAATTATTCTAATGTCTTCTTACAATTAGAGGCCTAAAAATCCACCAAAATCCAAGTGCACACACAAAATAAATTTAGCTTACTTCTTCACTGAATTGATTTTCATTCCATTGCAATTAATCACAAGCCTCACGCTCATATCAATATCCTCCCTGCACCCACATAAAATGATTCATTACGTAAACATTGTTAGAAAGTATATCAAAGTTGACATCAGTAGCAGAGCCATTAAATTCTATCTAGAATTATTCTAGATATGAGACAAGCTAACAACTTATCAGAAAGTAGTCATGCTTAACAACACCTAGCTTACTGAAAATATTAATTAACTAAATAAGCTGTGTGTGAAGATTGACCATTGTTCTTATACCTGAGAAGATCCTCATAAAAATCTTGGCGTTTGTTCAGTTCACCTACTGGAATTGATGCATATTTTGGACCCAATTTCTCACACACAGTGCGAGGATGAACATCTGCAATCAAAATCAAGGATTAGTAAATAATGGATGCCAATGATAATAAGATATTGCAAAGCTAAGGTTATAATCTGAGAAGCATCAAGTTAGATCCAAAATACTTACAAAAACCAAATGCATAAACCTTCAGAGATTTAATTTTAACTATTTTCATAGTTCTGGATCCAGTTCCAACAAGGACCTGAGCATGTGGAAGTATTTATATGTTAAGCAAAAATGAATCAAGAGACCATTAAACAAAGAGAAACAGCAGAGGCAGATGAACCCATTCTCAGAATTGTACCCAGAATTTTAGATATATAGTAATCAAGAAATTTACATCTGTAGAACATTAACTGAAGAAGAATCAAAGAAACATTAACTAAGCTACTTTCTGCCCCATCGGTCATTGCATGCCATTTCAAAATATCTAGTTTGTGTAGTTCATATTTTTTTAAATTGTATGGATAGCAATGAATTTTCTGGTGTTTACCTCAGAAGTTAAACTCGAATCATTTTTTTTGTCCGAGAAGTCCAATATCATCGGAAACTCTATGCCCGTTCTGGGCTCTATAGCATGTCTTCTCTTGTTCAAGTCAGGAAAAGATAAACTACCACATCGATGGGGCTCAACCTCACAAGGCCTTTGATCCATGCAATCAATCATTAGTACATCAGTTGTGTCTAATGGAACAGCCAGTACCTTTGAAGATCTGATAGTTGTCATCATTAAAAAGAATTAACGCTAGTAACACCAACACCAAACAAGCATCCACTGAAAATATAAAAGAAAATAAAAAACAAAAGTATGAAAAAAGTAAGTAAATCATAATCCCACATGGGAACCTACTCATCCCAAGTGATATAAAAGACTTACATGTGATCAAATGGTGGGATCACAGCCGCAGCCAATGAGAGCACACGTGATTGGAGTCCTTCCCCTTCTCTAAACAGGTGTCTAATGGCAGAACTAGAAACCTTATTGAAAACTACAGGGGCAGCTGGTTGTAAATTTGATTTAAAACCGAAATGGAATCCAGCTCGATTATGATCACAAGAAGTAATATGCTTAACTTGTGCAGAAGACTTGTAGCTACCAGGTGTTGAACCATACTGATTGCCTGCTATTTTCCTACTTAAATTTGAACTTGACCCACCTGTGAACCAAAATAGAAAAGCACCCGCAAACTTTGAAACACAGTTAAAAGCTTCTTGTAGTGTTAGGCTTCCCGGAACGTGTAAATAGCTAGACTGGGAAAACAAATGACTCCCTAAACCACGCGTGAAGAAAAACTCTGTAGGTAAGATGTATGGATTTCCTCCATCATAATCCATGAAAAAGAACCAATCATTCCGCATCTTATTCTGTATTCTTAGCTAACGATAAAATCAGAGACCTCCAAATTTGTAAATGGGCAAAATGTGTATACAATCACCAACCGATACAGATATAACCCCCTGCATTAAGTATACAAATGTTCACTCATTCATAAGAACAACATAAAGTTGGATACCATCAATTTCATTTCTGGTTTTGAACTGGCTTTACGAAAACTAGGAGCTGCTTAATTCATCAAACTGAATTCATTAAGCATTAAAAACGAGACAAATGTTATTTCAAATTGGTTTCTTTTTAAATTCATGAAACAACTAACTATATATCTAATCCACGCAAAGCAATGCAATAAAATCATAAAAACAGACATTAAAACGATCACAAAGCTCACAGCCTTTTCGTTAAAAATAAGAAAACGAAAAGCTAAGAAGCTGATTTTACAATTCTCATCCTACAAACATGCAGAAAAAAGACCCAATTCCTTAATAAGAATATGCAAGTACTAATAAAAATAAAAATAAAAAGAGAAAAAAAAAATTTGCACAAGAAATTATAAAGCTCTGTTTTTTGTACAGGGGAGAACGTTAAAAAAGAAATGCCAAGCATATTTTCGAAAAGGTTTTCTTTTTCAAAGCACCTTTAAGCATTCTCTTTTCTTTTCGCTCAAATTTTCCCAAGCACCAAACAGAAAGGGAAGGAAAAAAGACGTACCTGGGAATTGTTACAAGCAAAAGAAAGAGAGAAACAAGAATTTGAAAGAAGCAGAAGAGATCGAAGAAGCGTTGATCAACAACAAGTTCGTTTCTGCATTCCAAGAAATTAGGGATTTTGTGTTTTATTTTACTTTTACTTTTTTTTTTCTGATGATTTAAGAAGGAAAGATGGCGAAAGGAGAGAGAAAGGAATATGCTTGGTTCAAGGAATTGGCGCAAGAAACAGCGGCTTAGAGAGAGTTATATGTTGGTGACAATAAAGTAAATACTTAAAAATATTTCAGCATTTCTTATTAAAAACAAAAGAAAAAAAAATTATTAACCTCCCATTTTGTCTGTTAAAAATATTGGTGGATTTTACTGGTTTCCAAATTTATCCATCTCTCCTTCTCTCCCAATATTAAGCGCCCATGTCATTTACAAATATATATAAAATAATTTTAAAAAAAGTAATTATTTGGTTAAAATATTTTCCAAAACAGATATCAGATCACATGATGATGGAATTGCTTTGCTTAGAGCCTTTGGAGATGCCTAAAGCAACAAAGTTTACATAATATGTTGGCTCAAAGTGCTCAAGGGGCCACTCGCATGTGCCATGCATTGTGCACCGAATTGTGGAACTATTCAATAAATTGGTTCTTCTTTTGGTTTTTCAGTGACCGGGATCCCCACCTAATAATCTTGGAATTGTTTGCCAAGTCGGTGTGGACCACCGTCCATGATGTGGAGCCGACCAAACGTGAAGCTCGGTCCGAGTTGTGAACCATGACCAACCCACTAGCTATCTGGAGGTTTTTGTTTTGAGTAGCCTGTCTACTTGCCCCAAACTTTGACAAATAACCTACCAATTCGACTTTGTTTCGTAATCATACAAAAGTTGATGAAAACTACTCAGAATAAACCTCCCTTTTGTTTTTCCGATTGAGACCTTTGATGTTGCCGACAAAAGAGATTTGACTACTAAAGGGATCCAAGTTGCGTGAAAGATCTTAGAAATTTCACCAACACTGGCTAGCTAGTTATGAATTGTAACGCCAATTTGTTGGTTTCTTTTTAACTTTTTTTATTTAACTAATAATTAAAGTTTAACTTTTTTAGGTGTTTGTAGTCATAAGAGCATGAGAATCAGAGCATATCAAATTGAACATTCTAGCTTGGTCACGAAAGCGATTTGCTATCACACCATTGGAGCTCAGATTGACTTGTACCCCAATCTTGGAAAAAGTGAAAGACTGTTTCAACTACAAAACAGAATCAAAACTGTGATAACCAAACCAGTCCAAATGAAATCTACCTGCCATATCAACCATTAAAAAGTAGCAATATTAACCCACCTGGAAGAAAAATCCAGGCCATCTTTTGGTTTTGACCAATCAATATTCAGTCCAATAATAATAATCTCATACCCAGATAGGACTTTGAATAATAATTTACAGACTTGAACAATGTTTTTTCTTACAAGCCAATCAATTAGTATGGTTTAGGCTGATCCCATGAGTGGAAGAAATCTTCCACAAAGACAGCCAAGAATACTTATAGACAGTGAACTATATTAGGAATTTAGGATAAAGTTATAAGGAACTTTGGTAAGTTTGATGCCTGCAATGAAAAGTAATTTTGGAACATGTTTTTCTTAATACAAATAAGCATTCAATAAATCATGTGGAAAAAATTTCCTCTGTCCTTCAACTGTGTAGAAACAAATGAAATTCAAAACTTTGCCTATGGAATGTGATATGCCAGTAGTCAACAAATGGGGTGTTTGATCCAACTTCGTGTCCAAAACCTGACCAATTCAAAGAAACTGTTCTGTTGTCACAATAAGCCAGCCTCAAAGAGATTTCTCCGTCTCAATGTCTCATCTACAAGCTTGAAAGTTTTTTTCACAAGCTTCTGATCGAGGGCAGTGGTTCTGTAGATCTTGAAGACCCGGTCCACACGATCAGGAGCTGTGCTTTGAAAATACAACTCCTCAAATTTCTTTTTGACAAACCTGAATGGAAAGTTCCGATCATGGATGATTGTCATAGGATGAATACAAGGAAAAAAACTAAACAAATATTTAATGCTCAAAAAAACTTGATTATCACCTAAAAGAAATCAGTACTTCAGTAACAAAATCGATGATATTAAATGTGGAAGTAAATTAATGAAAACTTAATGCAAACCCCAAGGTCAGCAAGTTTGCACAGTGGGGTTAGAGAAGCTTTTGAAGAGAAGCTGCTTAGTGCCTAAAATAGCCCACATCCAGAGGAGGACTGGAAAGATATCAGTTCTTACTCATATGCATGCTCAATCTCTTGTTTTCCAGTTGACACCGGCTGGTAATCTTTGAACCACTCACAGACATTCAGTGGCACCTACACAGCATGTGCAAAATTAGAAACCCAAACTGATATAAAATCTTTTACTTACAGAAATTCTCCATTTACACTTACTTTTAGAACCTTCTTTTCAAATATATCAAACTTGTTCAGAAACAGCATGAACGAAGTTTTCTGCACCAAAGAAACAAAATAAATCTTAGAAAAACTGCAACCATCATTGTCAATACATGCACATAAGCAGTCAAGCAAAAACGCTGACATGCATAGGAGAATTGGCATAAAAGGAAACCTCGAAACATGGTTGCTTCAGAACCCAGTCAAAGAGTTCTTTTGTCTCCATCATGCGGTTCTTTTGTTCATCCTCAAAGAGTGTTTGGTCATACCTGAATCACCACAATCACCATATAAGATTTTTTTTTTTTTTTTAAAAAAAATATTGTAAGAGCTGTTTTAGATGCCAACATATAAGGGTGGTGATTTAAATCAACTGAGAGTCCAACCAAAAGTTGTGCAACCCAAATTTCAGCACCTACACATTATTCAACAGTATCGACCACCACTGACAGAAATCACTTCCCAGATGGAACTATTTCAGAACTTCCTTATTGATAAAAATATTTCAAAAGCAATTAAGGACTTCTTTACATAAACAACCCTTAAACTGGTAAAAAACTAAAAATTAATTGTTAAGGTCTTCAAAATCTAGATGACATACAAAAGCAAAGGATAAACAAATTGATGTTCCAAGGGAAATAAAAAACAGAAGATAATAGAATACTACATAATTTTGGGACTATTGGGAAAAACTTACTCCCTCTCAGCAAGACATGGTTAACCATTTTCAATCCAATAGGCAGAAGGAGAGGGGGAGAGATAGAAGAGAAGAAGATGATGACTGATTTAGTTGGAAACAAGCTCAAATATTAAAAGTCTAATTGAACATTGTTGAAACCACCAATGTCATAAGCTTAAATTAAATGATAGGGCTTAAAATAGTATTTAAGGTCTAACAGACATAAAAGCTATAAGGGCTGAATGGAAGCAATGGCATTCTTACTCGCTAATAGCAGCACAAAATATTACAGCCGTAACACCTTCAAATAGATGGATCCATTTCCTTCTCTCATTTCTCTGGCCTCCAACATCAAAGAGTCTGTATACTTCACCACTTTTCTTATGCTCTCCTACAGGGCTGCAAAATCATGGCCAACAATGAGTTCCCATTTGAAGTATAAAGCAAAGTACATAAAAGCAGAAGGGTTCTTTGCTTCCACCCACAGTTTTAATTTGCCCAAGAAACACTAAAATGCACACCATAATACATACTTGCAAAGGAAAATAGACATATAATTTCATCCTTTATGCGGGCATCCTTACGTTGGTGAAAATAAATTTATCCGAAAATAATGGCCAAAATAAGCATATTGAGATGGTTTGATGGAAAGATAAACAAACAAGAAACATATGAAGTACTACAGAAGAAAATATGAACTATCCCATTCACATAAGATGGTTGTTCAGCTGCAACAGTTGAGAAAAATATTTACCTGAACTGGATCTCTACAACACCAGTTGTACGAACTCTTGCATAGAGAACATCGTCCTGCAACACCAGAAATACAATCGTTTTACAGGATCTTATAATTCCTGCATTAATTTTCTTTAATGCCTTCAGAAATAATAATACCAGGAGGCTAAAATGCAATAACATAAGCATATACTTCAAAATATGATGGGAGTTGTCGATAAGATATATCACTTGTATGACTAAGCATTTTAATGCTTACTAACTGTCTTGAACAGTAAAATTTATCGTCCATACTCTCCAAGCTTTGCTACCAAGTACTGACAGCACACCAGAAGAAAATTCCTTTACAATAAACTTGGATCTCTTGAGAAAATATCTAAAGGTCCTCATATTGTTTTAGTTACGAAGTTTCTAGTATGCTTATTCTTCACATGGAGCTAATTCATCATGTCATAATTGACCCCCTCTCTCCTACCCAAACATTTTAATTCCTTCCACAAAGAGGCGGAAAAAGCACACAGATACACTCTCACACACAGATATTTTAATATGTATACCTTTGTTGGAACATAATTTGTGTCCGACAATCTTTGCAAATTTTCCATGAAATAGTTTGCACAGTCTGGAAGTTGGAGTTCATTACCCCGAGCATATGTTTCCTACAAGTACAGAGTAAAATAAACACTGGAATCTTAAAAGTGTGGCAAATATAACTTAAATTAAAAGCACTAAACAACTGAAATGAAGAAATGAGACTAATATAGCAATCAGCACATTATCTACATGCTGGAACAGCCACCTGAATTGCAGGATCCTTCCACAGAGTTTCTATCTCCTGCGCAAGTTCTTTCGTCAGACGAGGATAATCCAACCTGCCTCCAATTTCTGATAGTTTTTCTCCAATATCCTGGTAAAAATGCCAGTTTATGGATGCACAATAGTTGTACAAAATACTCAGAAAGCAAAATTTATTTAACTGCCTATGTCCTTAATAAACATAAATGCCATTCACACTAAGTTCTTTTCTCATACAAAAATAAAATTTTTTACTAAAGCAGAGAGAGAAAACCCCACAAAGGCAATGTAGTAGCAAAGGATAATGAATGCAAACCTTATTTTCACTGGATAAAACAAACTTCAAGGAATCCTTTTCATTCTGAGCCAATTCCTTCGAGCCATCATACAAAATCTGTTCAACCATATTGACTACATTTTATATTAATGGATTAAAACTCTAACTTATTTAGCTCTAATGGAAAATTACAACTCATCCGTCATAAACTGATATGCTCGCTAGAAACAGCTGACACCACGCACACTTTATTATTCAAAAGGGAAATAACCAACACACCCTTTCAAGTATTGCGTACTTTTATAGTCTGATAAACATTGGCATAGATGACTGATATATAACTCTTCAGTTCTGCCTCATCAAAGCCAGTTTGGAAGAG
The DNA here is from genome assembly GCA_026225775.1 of Bursera palmeri. Lineage (NCBI taxonomy): Eukaryota > Viridiplantae > Streptophyta > Magnoliopsida > Sapindales > Burseraceae > Bursera > Bursera palmeri. The sequence continues at coordinate 13,077 of JANKKB010030150.1, forward strand.
AAGTTTGATCTGTGTAAAATTATACATAAGAAAGAGAATATACATAATCAGTATTGTTGATTTACAAGACAATATGCTTTTATAAAGGGGCTATCCTTAGTATGTCTTGCCTGCTTAAAAATTGTGGACTTCCCGGACTCCCCGGCACCTTAACAACAAAAAAATTGATTGTCATTTTGATGAACTTAAAAAGGAAAAAATGAAACAAAAACTGACAGAATGTATCCAAATAACAATGCCTATAAGAAATGTAAGAAAAATGATAGCACAGCATATCAAAAGAACTCCCCAAATCTGGAGGCATTTTCGTGAGGATCATTTTTAAAATTGGTAAAATGAAAGAGAAATTAGTTAGAAAAGTTTATAAAATAGAGACAACGGAAGTGGGGAGATATAAGCAAGGTAAAAAGATAAAGGATCAACTATATCAAAGTCATTATATCCCCAGATGGTGGAAAGCAATGTCACAGAAACCATTCATGATGCCAGTAAGCAGCCTCAGAAATTAAAAATGCTGTTTTGAAACTTTGACTGCTTTAACTGGAAAATTTAACTCCACACAAAAAACAAATAAATAAAAGTAAAAGTCAACGGTATGAGAAAGAAATGGTCCCAACCAAGTAGTAGAAGTTTCTGAATATGCTTTTCAGCCTTTGTTTCTTGTTCAATACGCCTTTCAATTTCTTGAGTCTGGAAAAGCATAAAGTGAAAATTAAACTGAAGCTCACTTATTACAAAAAAATATGGGAAAATTAAGAAAGAGAGAGAGAAAGGATGATTAGAGCATAATTAGTCATCCAATTACAAAGAGTTGAACTTGTAGCACTCGGCAAAAGAGCATAGAAGGATGAATTCACCTGAGCATTCTCTTCAGCATCTGCTGCATTGTAACGACGGTTTCTGCTGCAGAGTAAGCCCATGTTTTCTGTTAAAGTAGACAGCATAGAAGATGCAATTGTCAAGCTCCACCAGGTGTTGCATGTGTCTTCAATCTGATTCTATTAGGTTGACTCATAATGTAATTGCGCTCACCTGCTTTCAAAGCAAATAAGGAGCAGGATTAGGAAAATCTTTCTCAACAGAAGAGCTTAAGCAGTTCAACACCCCTTGCCAGAAGAACATTCTTTGATCAAATGATAATTATGTTGGTTATCAATGCTCGTGGGAGGAAATAAAAACTCCAAAGTCCGGTTGCAAAACATTGGATCAGCCACCCAAAACCCTATTAAGATCAAGAAATACAGGCATATTGATCTCGTTTGCAAGCTGCAACCAACATCTTTAAGCCCTAGGTCTAGTTTTTGCTATATTCAAAAAGTCAAACCATGAAATTGTAATTCATAATTTGCACATCGAACAGGGTACATAACATAATATCTCATCCAGAATGCTGAACATTTAGCAGAAACTTCAAATAAATTTGAAAAACATCTGTGGAAACACAAACACATTATTTTTCCACCACAGACAACAAATACCCAATTTACATGCTATTTCACGTGAATTTAAGTAAAGATGATTTGAAGAAGCATCAGCTAAAACACGTTGCCGAATGTAGTGACAATTAATACTACACAATAAATTAACATCCAGTTCTGCATTCGGCATTTATGCAGATAATTAATAAAACCTGCAAATTTTGCAACATTACGTACATTCAGTATAAGTGAATACAGTTTTGTGTCCACTAACTTTGCAGCAGCACATATTAATTCTCACGGCTACCGAAACCAATTCACTTTTAGGGTACTGTAATTAGCAGTTTAATTAATTATTATAGCTTCTATAAGAAAATAAAGTAAGACAGAACACCATACTAAGTATCAATTTGGCATGAAAGTTTCATATAGCTATCAGCAAAATTTTCACTTTAAAGTTCGAAGAAAATCAAGAAGATTAAAAAACAAAAACTTTATAAATAAAAAACAAATCCTGATCTAATACAACCGTTAGAGCAAAATAAAGATCTAAGACAAGAAAATTCATCCCAGATGAGAAAAACCAAAAAGAAAGATCTACGAGCAGGAACTAAGAAAATTCAAACCTTAAAAAAGTTACCTGGGAAGAAGACAGATGTTGAAAAGCTGTAGAAGGCAAAAGGGTAGCTCTAGATTTGGATGATTAAGTCGTTGGAAGTACAGAGAGAGAGAGAGAGCTAAAAGAGTTGTTCTCTTTCTCTGGTGGTGGCTCTTGGTTGCTGCTGCTTAAGCTTTGAATGGATATGTTATTTTATTATTGTATGATCTTAAATGTTGTATTAAGCAGAAATAAATAGCTTGAGGAAAGGCAGCGGAAGTAGAACAAGAACCAAGAGGTGGCTTAACTTAAATCTTCAAGGGAAGAGAAGAGACAGATAAAGAGAAAAAGCGCCGAAAGCTGCAAAGCTATCGGCTTCTCTCTTCTTCGGTCAAAGTTAAAAAAGATGTAAGAGAATATAATAGTAAAATATTACTACTCTATATATAGTCTGTCTTCTTGGGAAAATACAAGGCAGCACAGCAGACACCAACTCTCTCTCTCTCTCTTATTTTGTTGTGACCACTCACCTACACGGACACACACACACTAATCTCTCTGTCAACAAAACTCTCAATTATCTTTCAAGTTTCAACTCAACCCAAGACTTGTCTTAGAGCAACTTCCATTCATTCATATATAATCCATCATCATCATCATAATGGACATATTTGTGTGTGGGCAGCTTCATTCTAATCTCCGACTGGTCATTTACTGTTTACTTGTTCTAAGTTCGTGGGTCATCTCATCTCATGGGTCGGTGAGAGTTGAATAAGAGGTGACAAAGGTTGTTCAAATTAAACCTACGCTTTGCCCTTGTTCTTCTTGTTCTTGTTATGTCAATTATTCATACTACGTTGTCGTTTTCTGTTTACTAATACTATGATATTTTTGATACATTCTTCAGTCTTCATCTTGCCTTCAGCAGAATTTTAAACAACTTTTATGATACCAATTCGAATCAAACAATTTATGCATATAAATAAATTACAAAAATAATGAGAAATTTTGGTTTTGCGGGTTGAAATAGATAGATAAATAATTTTATTCAATGAAGAAACGTGTAGCGTGTGAAGTCAGATTTGGGGTTTGAACAAAACAAAAAATATGCCAAATTTTTTGGTTTGATTGACTAATTTTGATTCTTTCTTTCTAAATTTAATTGTATATCTAATGAATGTACCACTCAAATGTGAACAAATGTAATATATTTACGAAATTATATTCCTTTCTCCTCTTTTGTTGACTGTTCAAAGTAAACATGAACAAGGCAGGCCCAACAACTGGATTGGATTTATTTAGGTTTGCACCATCAAGGCGCTGGTGTGTGGTTGGCAGAAGCTCTATTGCTAGCTGCGAACCATGTGATGGAGAAGCCCTTATGGAGGAAACATGTAACCTCCGATTGCTTTAAAAATGCAGAAACAGAGAAAAATGCATATCAATTGATCGCATTATATTTTCGTAAACTTTAAGGGTAAATGTCACCTATATTCGACCCTACATTTCGGTTAACTGTCATTAACCATCCTCTTACATTTTGCTTTTAACTGAAATTTTAAAAACAATAAAAACTAGAAGTCTTTAGCATTACAAATTAAGAAAAACAATTTTAATAAAGAACTCAACGAAGTACGGAAATCAATAAAGGGAAAGAAGAGATTTAAGTGAAGGTGAGAATGATACATGAAAGAGCAGAACTTTGCCCATAAGATCCATGTCCTACACACTCTTTTAACTTGTTGTCTGATTTTCTTTATTGATAACTGCTCAATACTTGAATTGAATTGCAATGGTGGTTGGGAGAGGCCGGATTGAAGGTTGGTGGTGATAACGACAACAAACTGCTTGTGACCGAGCTATCACATCAGATTAACAATGGTAACTGCTTAGGGTGGGTTGATTAATTGATAGATTTGGAACAGGGTTGTTCACCCAAATCGAATACCTTGGTAGGCAAAACTGGTACTTGGAGAGATGAGGAGAAATACTCGAGGATATCGGGTTTATGTAAGAAACACATTCATTCACTATGATGAATGTTGACAGTCCATTAGCTATTTGACGTATGTGGAACTGGAACTGGAACTGGGTTCAGCTTCATCACTACTACTTACATAGATATTATCAAATACAAACTTGACTCAAATTATGGAACATCAATGTTTTCATCATCAAATCATGGGTTGCTGTTAGTTCAGATTCCATCAAAGCTGATCTCGAGACTCTAGCTAGCTAGCTACTAACCAAGTAGAGAAGCAGCTACTTACATATATACGTACGTTTAATCAAAGGCCAAATCCCATTACAGTTTCAAATAGATATAAATTAAAATTCGGAGGAACATAAGAAATTGTTGACAATGCTGTTGAACAATGGTGTGTTTTCAATTTGGGGCACGTGGGATGTGTGTTTTATTACTTCCAACCTCGCCTTCTGTCCAAGAAGCCTGCAAAATTACTCAATCAAAAGCCAAAGTTGGTGTTACAAATTATTATGAGTTAAAAAAAATTAAAAAATTCAAGTAGTAGTAGTACTTACTCCTTGAGTTCAGTAGCCATCTGCAAAGGAAATATCTGGTCTTGCTCCCCCCAGACGATTAACACATCCTAATTAAAAGAAAAAACCCCAAAAAGAAAAGAACATTTGGTAATCCTTTGTTTTAATGTCTCAAATTTTATAAATTTATGGCAAATAATTGGCAATCTCTTTATAGACAAGACATCAACATGCAATTTAGAGAACCTGTTGAAGTGGGGAAATGTTTGCAGAGTCGTCCCGTCCAAGGGTCAGTCCCTTGAGAAGTTCCATCTTCTCCTTCCTGTTTTCTGAGTATAATTTCTGCGACAATAAGCCTCCAAATAATTTAGATTTCATGACTTATTGTTTAAAAAAAAAAATTGATCTGTTTTTCAAAAAATTTAGATTTCATGACTTATTGTTAAATAATAGACAGTATTTGACAGTATCCGACCGATAAATGATTTTTAAATTTTTCAAATGCAAATTAATTTTAAACGAAGCATTATATTAGAGTATTTATTAATTAAAGCATATCGAAATGGTCCAGCCAAAGTAGACTTCGGTGTTTGTACACAACATCTGTCTTCATAAGTTCACCTAACGAAGAAACTATATATTATTATGTTGTCTAAGTAGACATACCTTATACACTTTAATGCAAGATTTACACGCCACTCTACTATTGGCTAACACCTATATAATACATATAACTCCACTACGTGTTTGTTTAATGGTTTGATTTTATTAAGTTGAAGAAATTAATTATAAAATATAGGCATGAAATTAAGAAGAGAGGATGGATGATGGATGGCAACATCTTCCATTTTGAGTTCAAATTAATTAATTTTTTTATAATTTGTCGTCGATGGAGAAGACTGAATAACTTACTTGGATGAAATCGTTGAGGAAAAAATCAGGAATGATTGGAATGATATTGCTGAGCTTCTTGTAGTAGACAGCTAAGCCTGCTAATGCTCGTAACTGTGACGGCGTTTCAGGCAACATAAGCTGTTCAACACGCTCTAGCTTTGCCCTCTTCAGCAACGCCTCGTTATCACCGCGTTTCATGTTAACTCCGGAGCTGGCGATCACCACTTTCTCCACCTTGTCGGGCCACATTTTCGCCATTTGATACGCCACAAACCCGCCATAGCTCGTCCCCATGACCGAGAACTTCTTCACACCGATCTTCTCAAGCAAATTGGCCACAGATACCGCTTGGAAAACCTCCGTCCTCTCCCTCGACTTGGTAGTAGAATTCCCGAAAAATATTAGGTCGGGAACGTAGACATGGAAGTGAGGAGCAAAGAACTGGACCTGCCTGCGCCATTGCCAGATAGCAGCCGGGCCAAAGCCGTGAATGAGAACCAAAGAAGGTTTTTGAGCCGTTAGTTGGTCGGGTTTGGGACCCCAGAAGTGCATGGTGGTTCCATCGATTATGTCAACAGTTTGTGGCGAGAGGCCGGAGGAGGAGAAGCAGCGACGAAGGTAAACGCTGTATAACGAAACCAAGCTGGGAAAGGAGGGCGCCATGGAGGAAAACTGAGGTCATTCCATGGTGGGTTTTTGAGCAAGGAGTAGAGAAACTACAAGGAAGGAGAAAATTAAGATTTGGAATTCTGTGAAAGATAATTAATGGAGATGAGAGGTTGAGAAGTTGTCGACCTAAGAAGTTTAGTTCAGAGGATTCCTAGTTATTTTTTAATGTTAGAAGTGAGTGCATGCTTCTATGGCTACCATATATGACTCTTTGAGGGGAGAGGGTGGGGGATAGAGAGTTAGTGGAATTATGGATCTTATTATTTATTTTTCATCAACTTTTAAGTTTAGTTTTATCCACACATACAATATATCGTAAGAAAAAATTATTGAATGAGTAGTTATCATTTTATTTATTAAAAAAATTAATTTTACGTATGCGGTGAAATTGTTTCACATCAAATTGTAGAAATTGGATGTTGATTTAATATTATTCTTAAAATAAACACCAAAATTAGAAAAATGATTATGTAATAATATCTAAGAGATTTGTTACTATATTAGGGTAAGTTAAATTATGCGTGGTGTGGTTGGTGGGCTTAATTTCTCCACGTACTGGCATCATGGGTTTGACAATTGGGTTCAGAAAATGGGAGGCATTATGGTAGCTAGATGCATATTAATAGAGGAGAGAGTGTGTGAGAGTCAGTGGTGAACTATCAATTGGTTCAAAAATTAAAGAGAAGTCCATGGAAATTGCAAAGAAATAGAGACGGATGGGTTGGGTTGGTTAGGTTGGTCCATTTTGTTTGGATGATGGTGACCAACCCACCAAACCCTCTTTTTTAAGGGCTCCAAATCGCAAATATGTAAAACACCCAGACACCTTTTTGTGCCCAAATTAATGCATGCATCTTCTGAAACTTGGCATGACTTGCTGCTACCTAAATGCATAATGCCATAACATGATTGTTCATGGCTTATAAGTCATGAATTCTCAGTCAATTGCTGTATATATAGATATATAGATTAGATTAAAAGTTATATCGTGCATCTAATGGCGCCCCAATTAGTTTTCAGATTCAAAATTATTTTCTAAAAGGTCACCTTATTTGCTAGAATTAAAATTGGACTGAAAAATATGGATAGAATTGGACTACTTAAGCCCCAAAAAGGTTGGTTTGCACTTTGCAGGATCAAGCAACGCCTGGACGAGGAGCCCAAAGCAAACAGAAGTCGTTTATGTTCATGGTGCTTGCTGTTTCATCATTCTTTTTGCTGAGGTCACACAATTTGGTTAATCGACCAATCACTAGAGAACATATAATATAAACATCTTGTAAGATGTTTGCCATGAAGTATCGATTTGCTATTTCTAGAATTTGTAGTAAAATCTTTTGTCCATTCTAGAAGCATCCCCTCTCTCTCTCTCTCTCCCTTTCTTTGAATCGTAATTTGGAGGTTCAATTTCAAAAGTTTTGAAATGTGATCAACCATGCTCCCATAATTAATCAATAATTGTAATAATATAATTAGTCACGTACGACCAAATAGTCAGTAATTTTTAATGTTTAAACATCATATTCATATTAAATTATTGAATTTTGGATTGATCAAGCTATATATAATTTCTCCACAAAATGTAACTATAAGTCTTCATATAGTGGATCCATGCATATTTATAGGTATATGAAGTAAAAAAGGACGTGAACCTTAAAAGGATATATTAAGATCTAAAAAAATATGAAATTTCTTAATTAAAATCATTAGTTTATCTCGAAAATTAAGTTAAATTAATTACTTTAATATATTCAATAAATTTTATAATAAAAAATATAATTTTAAAGTTAAATTAATGATTAAAATAATATAAATAGAGGAGGGCATACGTTAAGTCTATGATATTAGAACTGATGAGGAAGGAAGAAAAAGAAAAAAGGATCTGTATTTGTTATATTTATTCATTTATTATTGCATGCTGCGATTCAGTGAACCATTCTCGATCGAGAGAATAAGAAACAAGACAAACCTAATAATTACCTAATTTTCTTTGAAATTTAAAATAATATTTTATTTATTATGTTTATATCTTGGAAACTTTGAACGAGGTCGTGTCCAACGATAAAATTAATGGAACAAAATATCAATCATCGATCAAACCAATCATTTTCGTGGCATGTTTAAGGAACTCCAATATATGTAGTTAAAGAAATAAATGATCAAGACGGTGGCTATTCAATCATCATATTATAAATTTATAAACTTTTCCCCCGATGGTTTCGGAGAGAAAGTGATAAGAAGAGAGAAGAGGGCATGGATATTGGAGCCATGCATGCACATTTCTGCGTTCGGGACAAGGCGTTGCTTTTAGTATTCCGTGAAACACGAAGAAGGAGAACCTGATTGACAAATGGCAACCACTTAGTAGGTATGCGCTATTAAAATAGTGTGAATTGCAGGCTGCTACATGCATGTGTGCTGAACGAGAGAGGCTGTGTATGGAGACTGGACACCAGACGACAAGTCTGCATATTGCACAGATACAGTTTTATTAGTTTCACTTACCTAATGGCAGCGGACTTCATTTCAATTGACAATTATTGAATATGATGGCAGAAAGGATATATAGGTATGCGACCAGATTTTTGACTAAGCTATCGCGAATAAAAAATGCTGCCATGCATGAATCATCGCACCAAGAGTCGTAGTTCTGGTCCATGAAGAATCATGACGTTCACGAATTTAACCAGATTTTCTCCTTACGTTTTGAAAATATCTGATGAATGTATGAATGACGTGATTAATACATATGTCTATCTTAATCTAAGAATAATCAAGGGTTTGCGAGTGGTAACTAGCTAGCTAGATAATGCTGATGTGATGGAGAAGGGTGGTTGTGAGTAGATTGATTTGTTCACCCTTTTCCTTTGACCTTTCTAAACAACATGTACAGTGGAATGATCTGCAATGCCCCCATGCCCTTCTACAGCACCAAACAGACTAAGCTTAGCTGCTTCTACAGCATCTCCATTGTTGATGTTGATAATCAACTAATGTTGCGTACAACAAAACTTATTGCGCTAGCTATGTTTCATAGTAAATTGATGATGAATGCGTCAAATGTTATCATTAGTTGAATGGGAAAGAATTATATTTTATGTTGCAGAAAGATAACGGTTAATTACTGCAAGTGTACATGTGTGTCTCGCCAATTTGTTTTTTTATTGTTAGGGTCAAGTCGTTCTAGAAGACGGCTAGTTTTCCTTGTAATTGCATGGCACAATGACAAGGCACATCATGAAGGATACAGTACGATCTTTTAAGGAATTCTTTATAATTTTGTACTTGTGAGTTGGTGAAATATGATCCTGACCTTTTACCACCTTCATTTGAATTAATTTAGCACCGAATTTCGTTTTCAAACCAAGCATCTGCAAGTGACCATTTTCTGCACCGATAAAAGGGGATAAAATGTCCTATAAGATTAATTAATATATAGGAAAAAAATAAAAAAAAATAAAATGAAAAGCCTAATTTGGATCCTGAAATTATTAAGCAATAGGGCTCTTACTCTTCAAATTATAAACATATCTTGTAACTTGTTGGTTTAGATTCAATTATTATTATTATTTAATTATTGTGTGTACTACAAAGTCGTGACGGATACAAAAGTCATTGGAACTTTTCTATGAGTATGCGCTGTGGGAGTGTAGTAGGTGAATGTATGAACTATAAAAAGCTCTCAGCCTAGAAACAAGTTTTCCTCACAACAAAAAGATGATTCAATCATCTGATCATATTCATCTTCTATGATCTCCTATTCTGCTTCAGGGCATCAAAGTTTATGCATGTATGAAAAGAAGATTGATCGTTTTCATTGATTTTTTGCACAGAAGACGATTACAAGTTCGATTGGATAATTGTACATAGAATTGATGCAAGATGGCTGTGAAGAAGAAGATTTCGTGGAAATCTGTCATCTTAAGTTGTTACAAGAGTAACATTTCCACCTTGCCTGTGTCCGATAAACAAGTTGTGAAGCAAACTTCATTTCAGAGGCTATCTCTTTCGGATGTAAGCAACCCCAGCTCACCTATGTCGGCTGATGATCTCTCCAATTCTCTCATTGGATCAAAGCTTCACGTATTCACGCTTGCGGAGCTGAGAATAATAACAGCAAATTTCTCGAGGAGTAATATGCTTGGTCAAGGTGGGTTTGGACCAGTGTACAAGGGATTTGTTGATGACAAGCTCAAGCCAGGGTTGAAGGCTCAGCCTGTGGCCGTCAAGGCACTCAACTTGGATGGCATGCAAGGCCATAAAGAGTGGATGGTAAATTCTATGGAGAAATCTTCTCTCTTGAGTTATATATATTTTTTCGTTCTTCAAAAGTCTATATACAGGCCAATATTCTCATTATCAGCTTTTGAATTATTAGCTTCTCGGAATGACAGGAGTGAAATAACAAATGTACTATACTTGACTTGACTCAAAGTGTAGTACTGATGATGCTTTTGTTTTACATTTTTCTTAGGCGGAGATAATATTTCTTGGACAACTGAGGCATCCGCATCTCGTTAAGTTGATCGGATACTGCTGGGAGGAGGAGCATAGACTTCTGGTTTATGAATACATGGCAAGAGGCAGCTTAGAAAATCAACTATTTAGAAGTATGTAATTCTCAATTTCTCTCCTTATTTTATGTCTTTATCATATCATTTTCAAGGTTATGCATATACAAGTGTAAGGAGGCATTAATAGAAGGAACTTCAATAATTGCATGGTGAGAATTGAATATACAAATATGAAATCTCACTCAAGATTTTGACCAATCAATAATATTAATCACTGTTCATAAATCTTTTGTTGCATATGTAGTTTGTATCTAGACATTTCTTTCCTCTAAATATATATTCTGCAATATCTGGGGAAGTTTGAACTTTGTTAATTATTTGAGTTGACTAAGCTTCTGTTAGACAAATTCAGGAACCATCTTCCAGAATAACTGCGGAAATTCTGGCATCTCCACTATTGGTTTTGTTTACCTAATGTGCCTATTTGTCAATATGCAGGATATTCGGCTGCCTTGCCATGGTCAACCAGGATGAAAATCGCTTTAGGGGCAGCCAAGGGCCTAGCCTTTCTTCACGAAGACGATAAACCTGTCATATACCGTGATTTCAAAACTTCAAATATTTTATTGGACTCTGTAAGCTTACACTCTTCTATCAATAACCATGCTCTTATTGTTGTCATTTTGTTATAAGCTACCATGTAATGCTGGTGTCATCCGTTATGTCACGTTAACAATACTCTTCAAGTCAAAATTCTGAAGAACGTAAGCAAAATATAAAATTGCTTCTGATTCAAGACCCTTTTTCGTCCTTTAATCTGCAGGATTATACTGCTAAAATTTCAGATTTCGGGCTTGCCAAGGATGGTCCAGAAGGAGGAGAAACGCATGTGACAACACGTGTAATGGGCACTCAAGGTTACGCTGCCCCTGAATATGTCATGACTGGTACGCGAATCCCTTCTGATGATCTCATCTTTGTCTAATAAAAAAACCATTGAATGTGATTGATTGCCGCTTGAATTGCTGCTTCATACATGCCTAAACTCTTATACATGCCTAAACTCTTACTTTTCAACTTTGTACATAAATATAATACACTGTCCATTAGTTTCATCGCTTCAAGGAACTTCTTCTATCAAAGAAATCTATTAAAGAAGAAGCCTCAATCTGACTTTAGAAAGTCCTAAATTGTTATTCTCACCCATCCGAAGAGGATGATACCTAACCCAATTCAATATCCAAATTACAGGTCATTTGACAACCATGAGTGATGTGTATAGCTTTGGAGTAGTGTTGCTAGAATTGTTGACGGGTAAACGGTCGATGGATAACACCCGCCCAAGTCGAGAGCAAAGCCTTGTAGAATGGGCAAGGCCACTATTAAAGGACCCAAGAAAGCTTGAGCGAGTCATAGACCCAAGACTTGAAGGACAATTTTCTGCCAGGGGAGCTCAAAAGGCAGCTGCACTGGCATACAAATGCTTGAGCCACCACCCAAAGCCTAGACCCCCAATGAGTGAAGTGGTCAAGGTCTTGGAGTCCCTTCAGGGCTTTGAAGATTCATTTACTGGACCATTTGTGTATGTGGTGCCCAATGAAAATGATAGCCGAGAGTATTTGGAAAACGAGAAAGCACTAACAAGTAAAGAAGGAAAAGATTCCAGAGAAGAGAATGGGAAAAATAACCATCTCGGTTGGAGACACAGGATAAAGCTGCCAGTGTCTCTCATAACTTACTCGGATACTGCTTTGTATAAGAGAGTTTTACACACTTTAAACTCTCCAAATCATCACAGGGAAAAGGAGGGATAGTTGAGACAATAATGTGTCACTAAGAGTGCACATTTTATTACTTCCAAAACTACATCAGCATCTAGAAAACGCTGGAAAAAAAAATGTTGGAAATCTGAAGGCAAGAAGATCCAACAAGCATTTACAAAAAGTAATTGAAGAAAGTTTATTTTCTGCTTCTTTAGCATTGAATTGGCTAATCTGTAAAGCATAAACTTAGTTATAGTATCTTAACACCTCCAAAAAGAGAGAAGTCTCGAAGGTGAAATAGCATATCATTTATATACTTGTTAAATAAGTTTGTGTTATATATAATTTCTTTTTATCTGCAGGTTATTGTAAGTAGAAGGGTTTTTGAAATGAATATATACAATTTTGTTCATCTATGTTATGCAATTACCAAAATGCTTTAAAAATTTTTAAATTAATTTTAAAAGTTGTATATATCAATCTTTCAATCTCAATAATACAAGATGTCGGATCTTTTTAACTGTTAGTTCAATCTACAAAATTAAGAATAGACAGACACCTAACCTGAATAGAACTTTTTAATCATCAACATGTTGAGAATAGACAAACACCTACCCATCTGTCTCAATCGAAGGCAGAACTCTTAACAATTAAGAAAAGTTGCAGCAAGTTGATTACATTATTGCCATAATATGAGAAAAAGTTTTCAACAACCACCCACTGGTGGTGGCGGTGTATGTTACTACCAAGCAGCCAGTAGGTAAATATAAACCCATTGCCAAGATTCACAATAATAATCTCATCAACTTCAAACGACTGGTGTGCCATGTAAATGGGTTTTAAGATCTTTCCTTTTCTTTTTCAATGGTTTGGTACATCATCTACTCTGCAGACTTGAACACACCTGCTAATTGAATTGATTAAAGATGATTGTTTTTCAGATTTATTGCAATCACTATCACTTTTATATAAGATATATGAAAAAGTTAAAGACTTCTTTTTTAAGCAAAGCCGAATAATTTGGAAATATTTTCATCTATGTAAATGCACATGAGAATTATGTGCGTGATAATTGGTGAAAAAGATATTTGGGGCATCTCCACAACTCAAGCTATTGACTTTAAGGGTTCGTCGAATAGATGGGACCTCTCAGAGTACGCAAATCAATCCCTTTTGGTGAAAAAAGGATTTGCCTGCTCTGAAGATGAGAGCTGCATTATGACTTTGCAGGTGAGGGTGAACGAATCTCATTGTTCAATAATAATAGAATCAAATTACTGGCGACGGGGCCTATGCATAAACAATAAAATTTGTATAGTTTTGGAGTAGTCTGTAGAATTGATCTTGCCATTTGCCAATTTTAGTTCTGTACTCACCATCATACCCACCTCCAAGTACAGGATGATGAGAAATTGTAACGTTCCTAGATGATAATCTAGGGGAAAGCCTTTGTCAATTTATAAAATAATGAATTGCTGATGTAGATGATTAATGTGCAATCATTTTAATTATATGGTTTGGGTTTGCGCTTTACTTTCTGGAATTGACAATGATTTCTTGTCTTGGACTTGTTGGTGAAATTGAGTCTTCTTAATTTTGGACCCTGCCATTGATAATTGTTGATTAAGTGGAGACTGGAGTGATTGGAAAGTGGGCTTTCAATTCGGCACAGTGGCCCGCTGATATGATCATAGGACAACGTGTGAGAAGTTTGTGATGTTGCCAAGTGTCCAACCTGCCCTCATCAATACAATTATTAAACATCACCAGTCTTGAAGGTAAATGCACTAGATTAATATGTTGGGCTAAGCTTATAGGTTTCGTTGTAATGATGTGAATGTGAATTAATAAAACCATAATCCCATTACTGGCTTCTAAATCTGATAGTAGTTTTATGTAGTGGCCCAAAGTAAAGCCCTTAATCTGATAAGGAAGGTCCCAGCCCAACCAAGACTTTCTCTCCGAGTTGCCTAATGCCCCTATCAACCTATCAAAGATTGGGTTTCCCACCTGACCTTCACAAAACGCCTAAGACATTCGATTCAATAAGATTCGTCCTTTAAGTAACTTAAAACACCAATTTTCATGTTAATTTAACCCGAAATCCAGTAGAAAATAGAACCCACCCAGGCGCTAATCTCATATTTCCTTGCCAAAAAGAAATTGATAATTACAAATTTATATTTATAAAAACACAGAAGAAATACAACAAACAAGCCAAAGCCAGACGGAGACCCAGTAGTCCAGTACAGAGACGATACAATTACAGAGAGCAAAAGTGAGAGAGAGTCTTTCACTATGCACAAGCACAAGGACTGTCGCCAACTTCCTCATTGCCACCACTCCTGAACAACAAGTACCCAACGGTCAACCCCAAAACGATGGCCAGGAAGACACCTCCATTGAACGACATGACCGCCAGCATCAGCAGATACCCCAACCCCGAGTTCACCCCAAACAACACCGTCCCACCAATCCTCGCCGCCGTTAACTTTCCGGCCACCTTCTTCTGCAGCAACGGCACCTCCACGTCCGTCGGATTCGTGGCCCCGGTCCGAGTCAGGTGCAGCCGTCTGTCCTCCAAGAACTGGTAAAATCCGGAGACAGCAAAGCAGGCGAGGAGGGTCAAAGCGTAGGTGAGCCATGAATCGGTCTTCCAGGAGTCGAACAGGAGGGTAACGGAGCGGCCCCAGTAGAAGGTCATGTGCATCATCTTGGATGGCTGTGGCTGAGGTTCAGAGAGGTTCGAGAGAAAAAGCAAAAGATGTTCGATCAAATCAAATTAAGAAGCTTCCTACTACAAGGAGTTGTAGTACTGCCATGGCTTTGTAGTACAGTGTACAACTTTTTGGACATATAAAATTTTATTCCGATACTACCCTCAGAGGTTATTCTTTTTACGGTTTTTAGACATGGGATTTTAAGAAATTTCGTGAGTTTCTTTGGGGTGTTTCGGGGAATGACAATTTTTGTGTCCGAGAGGATCCGTGTAGTTGAGAGTTGTACTGGTTTGGAGATGACAAGGCAAAACCTTAAGAAAAACGATTTGGTTATTGTTGAAATAAATAAATGATAGAATACGCGTCACGGTCAATAGTTACGTATAGGTAAAGTATATTACTCTGTTTGTTTACGTGTCATCGTGAATCATGCTCTCTTTAACTTAGCTGGGTCGACAATCACCCCTAAGGCCCAAGCGAATAATTTTTATGCTATGCATCACTTCCTCACGTCTTTCCTTTTATCTTTTACTTTTTTTTTAATTTGTACAATAACTTAATAACTTTTAAACAAAAGCAAGTTATTATTTTTTTTTTTTTTCAGTTTTAATTGGCAATGGCATGCATGAATTTTCGAACCCTTATATACTTTATAGTTGAAGATAAGTTCAGTCCCTCGTAACTTACAAGTCACCCAAAACTTAAAAAATATTATAAGCCAATGAAAATTTTGCAAATATTTTTTGGAGTGGCATTTGTGTAATTATATGAAAATGGCGTTGCAATAAAGAAAGCCCAACCCCGAAATTTGCAGTACAACTAGGGGAAAAAAAAAATTGTACTGGAGGGAGAAATTCGCCCACCGCTTCGTGGATGTCCATAAAAAATTCAAAGCTGATAAATTCTACCTTGGGCGCACAACTTATGGTTAATGGGAGACAGGGCGAGGCCCCCAGTGTTATAAATGAGGTGAATGCTGAGTTTCATTCTTTTAGTTCATCAAAATGCTTTAAGTTTTAACAATTGCCTAATTATTGCTTGCAATCAGGCAGAACAGTTTAGTTTCGACAGTACCATTCAAGACCAATTGTAGAATAGAAGAATTGGATTTTGTTAATTATAAATAGATGATAGACATTCCTAGGCCTTTGATATGGAGAACGACAAAAGAACTTGTGCTGTGCCTACGAGATGAGATTTCCATAATCCCCACTTAAGTTTGTTTTAATAGGTTAAAGGGATTATGTGATTAAATATTGATCAATACACATTAATACGACAATATATTATAAACGGATGTATTTTGGTCAAATACTACTAATCAAGGAGAGAGACCAGATTCATAGTATAATTGTAGGCTGAAAAATCAAGGCACCAAAGACAAAAGAGCGAGCTTGACGAAGAAACTTGGGTTTGGTTTAACTGCCTTTACTTTTTTAATGAGCCTATTGTCAAATCTCCAAATCATTGGACAGAGACGCCTAATATTTCTTTTCAATGAAGTAACTTTCAGCCAAGCTCATAAGAACATGATCTACCCCTCCTCAATTGTCGCCATCCAAGATGCTTTTAATTAGGTTTTAATTCCTGTTCATTCAAATGGACAGAAAACAGGGGAATTCCACCTTCATAATATCCAACCACCATGAAAGACAGGGCAATACATAGGTCATCCCACTCTGACACAACCCCATATGCACTAGTATTAACCAATTTAATTATCTTTGTAGCCTAAACTACCAGTCTAGTGCCACTATAGAAATTGGATGTTGGTAGCCTAAAGTAAACTGCCAGTCATCCTGCCACCCAGCATTTATAATATTAATGGTGGGAAATATTAGTTAATTCATATAAAGATATGATATTTGATTTTGACATAATTAATTATCACTTAATAAAAGATATCTTAATATTATAGATGTGATATTATTTGTGATACGGCATGTGTTATATTTCATATATAATATTAAAAAAAATGTTGCAATAATAAAGAAAATGTTAATCCAGTGAAGAATGTATGATTATCGATCCAACAACAAAATGGTACTGGTATGAGCAGAGGCAAATATTCCTTGTGGACAGGGAGGTCATGAATTTACTCCTAATTTTATAATAATGTATTAGAATTTTAATTTTAAAATTGAATTAAATATTTTTATTTATACAATGACCAGCAACTTCAGAAACTGTAGTTATTTATATGGTATATGCCCAACTAGGCATACGACTGGGTCGACCGATTCTTTTCAATTGAATGACGAGAAACGAAAGTCTTCTGTCTTCCTACCAAACGAAGCTCTAACCAATCTTAAATATGTGTCAGACGACTCTCGTCAACTTAGATATTTTATCTAGCGTTTACTGTTTCAGAAGCCTCTGCGGCTCTGCCAAGCAAACCTATACTACAGTACAGATGCAGGTCTGAATCTCTTTAGCCCACACAAGGCAAAGTGATCCATGCAACTCTGTGTAATCTTGGGCCTAAGACTTGATGCCTTAATGAAAGCAATAAAATGAAGTTCATAGATTAGGAGGACATACATTGTTCATTAACAAGTAATACAATTTTTGGCTCATAAATTTTATTAGATTGAATCAGAGGTCAATCGCCTTACCTTTTTGGATTGAATTCGTCAGCTTGATAAGGTAGAAAAACAGGTTTTAGATGAATTAACGAACGATGGCGGAGGCGATCCGTTAACCTTTCGAGGAGAATCCAAGGATCGTCGAAGCAGGTGTTTCATTGCAGATATCAAATCCTCCGTTGGATTTGACGGCGGACTAGATGATCGGAACTTCTGATGGAACTTCATATGACGATTCAGAGCTTCATCGGTAGTGATCTTCATACCTCTCTTCGACCTACGACTCTCGTCTTTAACTGCCTCCGTACACAGTCCACAAATCCACCGTCCTCCGAACCGCTCCCTCACTCGTGCAATGTAAGCTTGCGTACACTCCTCTGTCAGCCCACAGCACTCGCATCTCGCGAACTCCACTTCACATTGATTTCCGCCACTGCTATGCGTCATCATAACCGCTGCTGCTGCTTCGTTGTCGTTCATCACTCTTTCCGTTGTCACTGATATAGCACGAGAATACCTGTAAAAAGAAATTCAAATGCTCTAATTACCGTTATCTTGACACTTTCATTATTAGAAATTCAAATACTCTCTGTAATAAGTAACGGACGGCGTAACCGTTTAGACGAACGACTATCTCTCCTTCTCCCACTCGCCTTCTTCAACCTTTTCCCAGCTGATAAGCAAAACGCTCCGTTTCATATACATTTCAGAGCCGCGGTCGGCTCTTGCTCTGAACTGAATCGAAACTGTAAATGTGAAATAAATTGCAGAGATATTTTCTTTTATATTTCGTTTGCCCAATAATTGGCGGTTTGTAGGTTCGTGTTGTTACTTGTTTCTGAGATAGTTCGTACTTATTCTCTACTCCAAGGTCTATCGTAACTCTATAATCCGCATCAATCTGATCCTTGAATTATTTAGATGACATGTGGCCTGCCTTTATTCGATTAAGTTGATTGGTTTAAATGATACTTAACGCAGGTGATTTCAACTCTGTAATGTCCGGCGAAATTTAGAGAATTCGTATCCAGCTGTCATCAACAGTTACCTTTTTACGGGTCGTGCAAGCCAAAATCAATCTTTCTACGGATTTCTTCACATCAGAGTTCGGTCACTCGCGATTCTAAGCGCGTGTGATTTGTGAGCCGTTAAGTGATGGCAACGTCTCAGTGTAGACTGTCATGCGCGTGGGGCATTGGGAGTAAAAGTTGTTTGTCTCAATTGAAATACCAACATGCTTGCCACGAGAGAGAATAGAAGATATCGTGTAGATTTGGCCTGTTTTTAATAAATCAAACCTCGGCCAATCACCTTCCGCTGCAGCCGTTGTAGAAGGATAAAATTATACTTTTGAATACGAAACACAAATTAGAAACGAAAATTAATCATACAAACTTGCATGTACAATTTAAATATAATATACGTTTATTCATTTGAATTTGATTTCATTATTTCTTTAATCAACTTATAATTGTTTATTTCTTACACGATTAAACAGATAAGATCTAGAATAGTACAAAATGTTAATCTATAAATTTCTATTCCTTATATATAGTTGTTTCCAAATTATGTATTGGAAAATTGTAACAAATGACACAAAATTATGAGGTCAATTAGAAAATAATCAATCTCTATTATTTATTTGATTTGTCTACCTATTCTTAGCTTTATAACTATTATACACCTCCAATAGGTAGAAAATCGTCATAAATCTATCTGACAGTCGTCGAACATTTGCCTAACCTCACCTGACTTATTGGACAATTATTATATAATTGTCGAGAAGTTACTGGACTCAATGAATAGTTGTTAGGCCATTATCAAACCTATCGAACAGTTGTCAAACCTTCATCAAACTTGTCAAATAATAGTCATATCATCTCTGGATTTGTGGGACAATCATTAGACTTACCGACAGTCACTAAAAAGTCATCGGATCGTCGTCAGACTCCTCGGATAAAAGAGAGATGTTTTATGTGGAATGGGTATAATTGTCATTCATATAGGTTTGGTTAGAAAAATTAAGAAAATCTTATGATTTGGTTATTTTTCCAGGGACACCATAATTTTGGGTAATTTCTCGTAATTTTCCAAATATATTGTGTAGAAAATTAAATTTTAATGGTCAGAATGCACTTAAAAAAAGTGCCATTTTGATTAATAATATTTCATCAATTCACCTATAAGTTCACTTAGTTTTATATATTTATATTTTTATGTTCACTTTGCAAAAAAAAACTATATTTTAAAAAAATAAATATATCGATTTATATACCAGGATATCACAATAACGTATAAAATATAGATTCAAATTTTCATTACATTTTTATAAGGGTTTCAAAATAATTTGAAAATATATAAATTTATTGATGGAGTCAAATAAATTTAATTTTGTGTAAACACAAGATGCACGATGGTATTATCTAAACATAAATTCTTATTTATGACGGTAAGACTGAATCCAATTAATATTTACGAATTCTCAAATATGACAATCATTAATGGTTTATATTTGGGAGAATTTTAAATAGTACCCTTGTATTTTGACATAATCTCAAGTAAAAAGTAAGTTTATCATTTTCATCAACAAGACCCCTGATGTTTGCTTTTTTTAATCAAGTGCTAATTTTAACCCTTAAAATACAGATTTGCCCCTATTGAAATTTTTTTTCTTAATTTTAAAAAATTTTAAAGTAGAAATTTTAATACATATTGCCCCTATATCTTTCCTTATTGATTTTATTAATAAGTATAAATTTTTTTATTATGGGAGTATAATTTTTTATTTTTTATTTATTCTTTT